>OZ038386.1:38322375-38473735 GCA_964036045.1 Eutreptiella sp. 'Long Island Sound 2002'
GAGCTTCCAAATAGGGTGAAATTCATGGTGTTTTCGGGATGAACGAAAAGGTGGCTTGGCGTCAATTGAAAGATTGCGAGCGTGGATTTGAACTCGGGAATTGAGATGATGATTTGAAAACTGCGGGAAAGGCTCCAGAACTTGAACAGCCCAGGATTTTCTCCAATCACCGAATAGCCTGGACTACTGGTGGATCCATCAACAAAATGCTGAGGGTCAATCGAAAAAAAATAGACACTCAGAAAGTGAGGAGGTGTTTATGGATGGCACTCTTCAGTTGGCGGCCCTGGACGATCGCTCTGTGTACCGCAGTCTGGGCCGATTTCTGTTTCGCTTTCTGCCATTCATCGAGGTAGTCATTGAGCTGCCTCATTTTTTCTCCGAAACAGGGGTGGGAGGCCGGGGGGAGGGCATTGGCCAATTGGGTGAATTCTTTCTGAATTTTGAACGGGGCTGTCCCTCCCGCCGGGGTGGTAATTGAGTGGTAGGCCTCTGACCACTCTCGGAGAATGGCGTCCACTATCGGGACCAGGTCAGAGGTCGGGACGTCAGGGAGGTGTTTGTTAAAGTCCTCACACCATTTCTCGAGGGGTTGCAGTCCCCCTTGAAGACGGAGCAATTCTTGTTTCTTTAGCCTTCGGAAGCGTTTGCGGAGGGTTGGGGGCGATTGTTTGGGGATGAGGGGCGAGTGCAGTTGTGCTGTGACAGGGTGGTCGGTAGAGCAATCACCATAGAGAATTGAAGCGTCAGCAATTTTTTGGTCATGGAAGAGGCTCCTCGAAGCAAAGATGTAGTCCAATCTGTTCTTAGACGCCGGTAGGGTCCACCCCAGGGCAGTGCTGTGCATGTGTCGTTACGTATCGATCCATGACGGGTTACTGCCCGATGTTTTGGAAGTAACCCAGGCGCAGGGGTTGGAGTCAGCGTGCAAGGAGTCTAGATGGGGATTGCGGATGCAGTTGAAGTCACCTCCCACCACATGGTAAGGGTACCGGGAAAGAAGACGCGACAGGTTGATTTCAATCATGGGGCGCCTGGTAATTGCAGGCGGGGGAGAGTAGAGAGAAGTGAGGAGTGTGGGGGGGCCGCCCGGGAGGGTTATTTCAACCGAGCACATGAGTCCATCGTTGTCCGAGTTCGGAACAAACTTTGTGTAGGGCCGCAAAGCCGAAGAGACCACGATGGCAGTGCCATTTTTTTTCTCTCTCTTGTTGATGTTGGTGAAATATTTCCATTTTCCCCCCCCGTGGCTAAAGATGTGTGGGAGGCTGGGCTCTTCGTTCAGTTCCTGGAGGAGCAAGACATGGTACCCTTTTTGCAGGTGGTGGAGAATGAAGGGGGTGGGGGGTTTCTTTTCCAGGTTGTGTGAAAGGATTTTGAGCGTGGGGGGTGGGGGGATGTTGAGCTTTGCAGCTGGGCGCACATAACCCTTACTTTGCCTCCAATTGGTCACGGGAGGGGGCTCAAGACCAAAGCATGCCAGGTCGGGCAAGCGTGAAGGTCGCGGGTTTTTAGGAGTGGGGCGAGGGCGGAGGGGTTCAGAGGATGGGGGGGGGGGTGCTCAAACGATGCGTGCTGGGTTGAGGGACGCCGAGGCGTTGAAGCAGTTCGCTAAGCTTGCCCGCTGCCGTCTTGAGTCTCGGCGTCGGACTCGGCGTCCAGAGCACACTGCACGTTGCAAAGGATGACCGCCACTCGTCGGTCTCAAGGGATTTCGGCCCCATCCACCATATCGCTCATGCGGTAGGGCACCTGATGCTGCCATTGTTCTCGAAGTTCTCCCGTGATTTGGAGGGCTGAGTATCGTGGTACCCGCACACTCACCACCGGGCCATTTCCTCTACGGAACTCCATGGTGGTAGCCCCCATGAGTGAAATCGAGGTGATAGTGTCGCCCAGGTCATCGATGTCCTTATGCCATCCTATGCCCACCCCAGGTTCATAGTCGTTCACGCTGAGTTGGTTGGGCTGCACTGCTAGCAGGGGGATGTCCTCCGAGTCTTTAGCGTCCATGAGGTTGTTGATGAGATTCATGAGCTCCGTTGGGAGTTCCTCCGCTCTTTCGAGGGTGTGGGAGGCATCCACATACTTCCATCCGTAGTGCAGCTTGCCTCTTTGAGTCTCTCGCTCCCATTCCTGCTTCTCGAGGTAGGTCATTAGGGTGGTCTCCATAGTCATGTCGATGACGTCCTCGATGATGCGTAAGCCCGGGAGGTCCTCCTCCGTGAGGTCCTCCGGTTGTCAATCTTCTTGTCGCGGCGGGCGGCGAGGCGGGCGTAGGAGTGTTTGAAGCTCCTTGTAGTTGGCGATGTAGTTCTTGAGGAAGGCCCCCGCGCCAATGTTCAGGCCCGCTCGCACTCGTGCTCCGGCCGGGCGATCCTCCTCAGCCACCGAGGGGTTGAGGTGTAGGAGTGCGTCAACCTGTAGATAAGGTTGGGACGGGTGAAAGGAAATGGGGCCCATAGCAAAACCCGTGGCAACTTGAGCGGATTGGAGCTTCTCGTAGGTGACGGAGTAGAAGCTTATTGGGGGATATTCGGATTTCGAGTGGCGTTCAAACCGCGTGAATGGGCCTAGGAGACCCGCCGCACATTGAATGTCAAAGAGTGAGGTCGTGTTGGGCGCTTGGACATCCACTTCCTTGGGCTCTCTCTGACTAGGCATCGTCAGCGGAATAGAGACCATGGTTGGCCGAGACTTAGGGTGAGCTTCCTGCTTGCCCCCTTGTCCAAATGCATTGAAGGTGACCAACGCGCCGTCCTTTGAGGTGCACATTACCATCGCTCCATTAGTGTGGAGGAAAGAGGCAAAGGTAGAGAGAGGCGAGCGCCCTTCGTCGCTTGGGGTATTGCTAAGGTCCAATCGGACTATCACGCTATCCCGGCTCTTGATTGACGTGCCCATGACACGGGTGCGCCCTCGTCCCCCAATCATCTGGCCCATGAGGGTGTTCATGACCTCGGTGGGTGTAAATTCTCCTCTGTGGCGGTTTCTCTCGTTGCGTGACGGGTTCACAAAAAAAGAGTGTTGGTCAACCATTTTTGCTACTTCAATCACATAGAATCGCCCTCGTAAGAAATCTCCATGCTCCAAAGCCACAGACATAAGTTCGTTTGCAAGACTCGGAGCCATGGTATAGTCGTACCGATAATAATTTGGGTGTGGTGCACGAAGGGCTTCTCCGTTCTCATAATAGTATTTGCAATTGGTGGTAGTCGCCGCGCCCTCAAAGTCCAGTGCAAGCGTATTGTTCAGCCATTTGTGGAAGTCCCGCACGTTGCCTAGCTCCGCCTTCTTTCGGGTGTTGGTGTCTTCATGGCCACTCGGGAGTTCTTGTTGATCAATGATCTCTCGTAGCACGTCAAATCGAAGTAGGACCTGTGCTTCTCTATATCCAAGTTGGTACTTTGATGTACGAAGCGGCGTAGGCTTGAGGAGTGGTCAACCGTGACGCTCGGGTGCTTAGACGGAGCATAGCATGATTCGGAATGAAGTCCGTAGGCGATGTATGGCACGGCGGGAGCATTCCCCAATATGTATTGGGCGTTCTCCACGTTTTGGTTACCGGGGATCCACCATTGGTTTGCATCATGGAAGCTAAGGCGTTGCGTAATAAAGGGGCGTAAGGGAGTGAGAAGCAAACGGGGATCACCCAACAAGCAATTTTCCGCATTGCAATTTTTAATGGGCGCCAATAACATGAACCATCTCTCGAACTCTTCGTTGCGCGAGCGGGCTAGTTGAAGGGCCTGTCCTATGGAGGCCGCCCAATCTGTCACGGTCTCTACGGTGGTTCCCAAGTCGTGGTCCACGTAGTTGTACGGCACCGGGCACACTAGGAAGGTCTTGTGGATGTGCAAGATATCATAGACGTGCGCCAAGTCCTCGTGTGCACAATTTGAGTAGAAGCCCGAGCCTTTCGGGATAGTGGTGATGAGTTCCGTGAAGAAGTTCTTTTTGTCGGAAACGTTGAACTCATGGTTCCATTGGCAAGTGTCCCATAATTTTTGCAACGTGGCACACGTGTGGATTCGCTTCTTGGCAGCATACGCCATGTTGCCTTGCACTTTGATACTTCGTGTTCGAGATATGAGGAGTTCGGCGTTGCTTTTAACGGAAGCCCATCGTTGTAGGGCCGTAGGCGCCGCTTGGTCAATATGTGAGTATTGTCCAAAGGTGAGTGGAGAACCGCTAGGCAAGCGTGGATGAAGTTTTTTATTTTTTGGCAAAGTGGGATGTTTGGAGTCATCAATATCCATAGAATTTTGCGTCTGGGAAGCATTGGACCAACCAAGGAGCGTATATGGGCTCTGGAACATGGTAGCGTGAAAATAGGCGCGTTCACGTCGGAATTGCGAAATGGGACTAGAGGTTGGTAAAGACGAGAAATGTCGGCGACGACGGTGAAATTGCATAGGTTGCACGATCAATGCCAACCAAGGTAGATGCTCAAATTTCGGTGAAATGCGCCCAAATACCACTAGTCCTGGACGGCTTTTTTTTTGACTAGTGGTGCGACATTGTCCATCTGAAGGGGCAATCGAAAAAAAATGGACACTCAGAAAGAGACCGCAGCGCTGGGACTCTGTCAATAGGCACCAGGATGCGGTCCTCGTGCCAGAGGTAGCTCTTGTCCCTCTTCCACTGATCTTGGTTGACCAGGAGGGGTTCAAGGCGTTTCTCCAGGCGCTTGTAGATATCCCCAAACTCCTTCAGGCGTATCATCGTCATGTTGAGGTCCAAGTGGACGTCCATACGGCTGAACGCCTCCTTAGCCAGCGCTTCAGACCGGGCACCAATCAGGGCGTCGAAGTTGTTGCGGCTGATGTAGTCTGCACACTCGTTCTTCACTCCCTGGATATGGTGTACCGTCAGCCGTAGTTGACTGAGGTAGGTCCACCAGCGCCGTAGCTTGGCCTTCTCAGGTGGGGGGCCCTGCTGGAAACTGCGGACCAGTTCTTGATCGCATAGCCAGACCACAGGGTTACTCCCCAACAGTCGTGCTTGTGAGGATAGCACCAGCATACCCGCGAGCAATTCCTGCTCATAGGTGGAGTAGTTCCCCCTGGCCTGGTTCTACTTCCAGTTCCAGTGGCGGAGAGGTACTAGGACCCACTTGTCGTCAGGGTAGCTGTGCTTGAGAGTTCCATCTCGGTTGAGACCTTCCGTCCCCCATTGGGAAATGGCCGAGTCGAACTCCTCCTCCTCTAGTGCTTGCCATTGGAACAACGTTCCACCACGGCCCACATTGCTGGCGTCGGTCACCACGAGAATCTCCCCCTGTGCCCTAGGCACGCCCAAGCACTTAGCGTTGGCCACCTTGTCTTTGAGCTCGTCAAACGCTTGTTGCTCTTGTCGGCCCCAGCGCCAAGTAGTACTCTTCTTGATCAAGTCCGTCAGAACGGCGCTGGTGTAGGTGACGCTTTTGATGTGGCGGCGATAGACACCTATGATTTTATGAAGTCGCCAGATCCCAAAATTATTGTCGCAGCGGATGCCAAAAAACCAACAGAAACTGTCGCCGCGCGCGCATTTTCACTCGCCGAGAGCAATTTTTGGCTCAGAAATCTGAAAATACGCGATTACGAAGCGCTTTTTGCGCGCACAATCGAAGATACCAACCACCCGCACCTTTTCAATCACGATACCCCGCTCGGAACTGCTCCCAAGTCTCGTAAACGGTCAATTACCTCCCAAAAAGCCACAATTTGGCCTTTTTTTGCCATTTTTCCGTCGGAAAACACATTCTATCTTGTTCCGAGAGGCTGCGGATCAATCAAAGGTGTTCCGTGGAACCACTTGACGATTTCCAAAACATAGCAACATCCACCAAGCCATCAAGCTCTCGTAACGTGCCAATCTACCCCCATTTTTGGCCCAAAATGCCACATTTTGGCCTTTTTTCACCACTCTTTCATCATAAAACACATTCTATCTCTTTCTAAGAGGTTGCGGATCAATCAAAGGTGTTTAATGGAACCACTTGACGATTGCCTGTTGTCTGTTGTCTGTTGTCTGTTGTCTGTTGCGTGTCGCCTGAGGTAAATTGGACGTCGTCCAGTGTTGTCTGTTGTCTGTTGTCTGTTGTCTGTTGCCTGTCGTCAGTTGAACGTCGTCGTCCAGTCGTGACTAGCTCTATTCCTGCGATTCATTCAGAGTTCCTTCAGACGTGGAATCTTGGGGGTGTCCGAGTGCATGTTCCAATTTGCTGATGTGTTGCACGTCTCAGGAGTAAGAAAGTTCATACAGACCAATTTCTGGATCGAATTCAATCAGCATTCTGCATCCTGCGATTCATTCAGAGTTCCTTGAGACATGGAATCTTGGGGGTGTCCGAGTTGATCAGCTTTGCCTTCGCCAATGTCAGCTTTGACTCCATTTGTCCATTGGCGGCATGTTCCAATTTGCTGATGTGTTGCACGTCTCAGGAGTAAGAAAGTTCATACAGACCAATTTCTGGATCGAATTCAATCAGCATTCTGCATCCTGCGATTCATTCAGAGTTCCTTGAGACATGGAATCTTGGGGGTGTCCGAGTTGATCAGCTTTGCCTTCGCCAATGTCAGCTTTGACTCCATTTGTCCATTGGCGGCATGTTCCAATTTGCTGATGTGTTGCACGTCTCCGATGAGTTTGTTTGTGCGCCTGTTGTATCTGTGTCAAATGGGAAGGATACATGTTGCAATTTGCTGATGTGTTGCACGTCTCAAGAGTAAGAAATTTCTGGAGCCCGTCTTCGCCAAAATTTGACATTTTTCGTCAAAAATGGGCCAAAAAAGGCCATTTTTTTGCCAAAAATAGGTTTTTTGCCCTGTTGTGGACTGGCAACGACCCCCCCCCCCCTATTTTGAGGGTGCCCAATACAAAAGAACACGTCTCAGGAACAAACAAGTTCATACTGACCAATTTCTGGAGCCCGTCTTCGCCAAAATTTGACATTTTTCGTCAAAAATGGGCCAAAAAAGGCCATTTTTTTGCCAAAAATAGGTTTTTTGCCCTGTCGTGGACTGGCAACGACCCCCCCCCCCTATTTTGAGGGTGCCCAATACAAAAAAACACGTCTCAGGAACAAACAAGTTCATACTGACCAATTTCTGGAGCCCGTCTTCGCCAAAATTTGACATTTTTCGTCAAAAATGGGCCAAAAAAGGCCATTTTTTTGCCAAAAATAGGTTTTTTGCCCTGTCGTGGACTGGCAACGACCCCCCCCCCCTATTTTGAGGGTGCCCAATACAAAAAAACACGTCTCAGGAACGAACAAGTTCATACTGACCAATTTCTGGAGCCCGTCTTCGCCAAAATTTGACATTTTTCGTCAAAAATGGGCCAAAAAAGGCCATTTTTTTGGCCAAAAATAGGTTTTTTTTGCCCTGTGATGGACTGGCAACGACCCCCCCCCCCTATTTTGAGGGTGCCCGATACAAGAAAAAACGTCCCAGGAGCAAACAACCTCATAAAGACCAATTTCTGCAGCCCGTCTTCGCCAAAATTTGACATTTTTCGTCAAAAATGGGCCAAAAAAAGGCCATTTTTTGGCCGAAAATAGGTTTTTTTGCTCCGTGGGGGACTGGCAACGACCTCCCCCCCCTATTTTGAGGGTGCCCAATACAAAAAAACACTTCTTAGCATCAAGAAAAGTCATACAGACCAATTTCTGCAGCCTGTCTTCGCCAAAATCTGCCATTTTTTGTCAAAAATGTGCCAAAATTTGCCATTTTTTGGCCCGAAACAGGTTTTTTCGCCCTGGCGGGGACTTCCAAGACCCCCCCCCCTATTTCAAGGGTGCCCGATGCAACAAAAACGCGTCACAGGAGCAAAGGAATGCACATGGACCAGTTTTGGCAGCCTCTCTCCGCCAAAATGTCACATTTTTCGTCAAAAATCAGCCAAAATTAATTTTGGGATGAGCCTGCTTCATAAAATCATAGGTGAAGTTGCACGCCCCAATGAAACTGCGTACATCATGAAGTCCTTTCTTGGGGTCTTCGTGTCGTACCTTAGCATCCATCAGGGGTTTGGCCTTAGAGGCCGCTGGGGTCCACCACCCATAGCCAACGTTAAACCCCAGGTACTGCATGGTCTCCTGCATGAACTCACACTTCTGCAGCTTGAGTCGTGTGTGGTTCTCCTGGCAGACCGCAAAGAACTCACCCAAGAGGATTAGGTGATCCTTCTGGCCATTCGTCCCGAGGCATACATCGTCGATGTGAGCTTCCATCTGGGCCCAACGGGATATAAGCTCCTGCACCTTAGGTCTCCTTCGTAGGATGGACAAGATCTTGTTCATCAGCTCTTGGAATAGAGCGGGTGCGTTGGCCACACCAAACGGCATGACCTTCCACTTGAACACCCTCCCCTGAGGGGTGATGAAGGCCAGTAGTTCCTGTGCGTTGGGCGTCAGGTCCACTTGCCAGAATCCGCTCCTCTTGTCCATCTTGGTCTTGTAGCGGCAGGAGGCTATCTTCTCCAGGGTAGACTCCATATTGGGAATGGACCCTGAGTTGTTCAACGTCTTCTTGTTCAGCTCTTCGTAGTCCACTACCAGCTGTTTGGCTGTAGACCCAGGTTTAGCCACGAGGAAACAGGAGCTGCAGTGTAGGGGGTAGTCCAGGTCCTTGTACTCCAGGACTAGGGCAGCGTCGATACATTCTTGTATCTGTCGCTCGATCTCGTGGGCCTGCTCTTTAGGAGCTGGATAGGGTCTCCTCCGGATCTTGTGACCCACGAACTCGGGTTTCAGCTTGAGGTCCATCTGTACCAGCTTGTCGCATAAGGCTGAAGGGGGTAGTTCTCCGAACACCTCCAGATAGGTCCTTATAAGCTTCTGCACCCGCGGGTCCAATAGCTTGATCCTGTCCTCCATGTCCTCGTCAGAGTGTAAGTTGCTGGCCCCCTGCGTAATAGACGTCGGGAGGTGATCCTCCACCGACTCTTCGCCCTTGGTGGTGTCCTTCAACCCTTGGTAGGCATATAGAAGGTCTTGTTCAACTATCTCCGGTGGACGATGGCAACATAAGCACGCTTGAGGGGGTTCACATACACATTCCTCCGAGAGGTCGTCCTCCTCAGGGGTCCTCACATGGGCGCCCCACACGCTCTTCATGAGCTTAAGATCTACCTCCCTTTGCCAGGTGGTGATCTTCTGTTCGAGGTCCTCCTTCAATTGGGATAGATCTCCCATACGTCCTTGCTTCAGTGGCCATGAGCTGCGGGTAGGCTTCGCGTAACATAGCTTTTTCGCCACCAACTTCCTCTTGGAATCCACATACTCCCTTAGCCTGGATCGAGGTTCCAGCTCCTCGTCCACGGGGTCTTCCACCCTCATGGAGAGTAGGGGTTTCAGTGGGGCGACGTACTCGGCGTTCTCCACTTCCTCCACACAGGTCTGCACGAGGAAGGCGTCGTGCTCAGTTTCGTCATCTGAGTGGATAGAGCTAGGTAGCTCAGATAGTCCACACTCAGAGACTCCATCAGGAACAGGTACACCGCAGGGAGAGTTGGGGGCGTTGGTGTCAGTCACGACGTACTCATCTCCTCCGGGTGTAGTCTCAATAGCATCTTGAGGTCGTAGGCGATCCTTCAAGTCACCCAAGGCGAGTCCATCGCTTTCTCGTTGTATAGCCTGGACCAGAGTCGGGTCCAGATCCTCCCAGGGGAACAGAGATAAGACCTCCGTCCACCACGCTCAGCATACTCCCCCATCCGGGTTTCCCAATAGGCGTCTTACGCCCCGGAGGCACATAGATGGCCTCATCAGGTAACCGAACAGAGCTGATAGTCAGCCTGTCCAGGAGGTTTCGCCAGCACTCGTTGCCCCCGTGGGCTCCCCAATCGGGGGAACACAGGACCATACGGGAACGTTCCAAGGCCACCTTGGTCAGCACCTTCCCCAGTTCACCCCGTAGGCCATCCCGAAAGAGGGCCAGTAAAATTTGTAGCTGCAATTCTTCCTCTTGCTGCAGTAAAGGTCCAGTACATGCTGCTTGTCGCTGGCGAACGACTCCACACTCAGGTCTTCTCTAGAATAACCGAAATCCTTCAGACCTCGGTCTAGGACTTCCCCCAAAAGTTGATAGTCCTCAGTTTTGGAGGCCGCCATCATGTTCGAGGGCTCCTCGTTCGATAGCCTCAGGTAACTCGAGGTATGTTCCGACTGCTCCAGTGGCACAGACTCTCTGCCACTGCCATGGTCCACGTAGAGGAGGTAGGGCGCTTGCAGCGTCGGGATGGTATGTGGGAGTGCTGCACGAAGAAGTCAGTCCCCAGTACAAAGTCAAAGGCCTCAGTGTCCATCACATAGAACCGATGGGCGATAGTCCGGGAGCCCATAGGTACCTCCACTTCACAGTCCCCGCAGCTGTGCACGACATGTCCATCCCCCATGCGTATAGCCGCGGTGGTCATGGTGTTCTTCAGGCTCCCACAAGGTAAAGTTTTCTTGGCCACTATAGATATTGTGGCGCCAGTATCCAATACCCCCAGGTATTCGCGTCCCCCTAGTCGGATACGTACTCAAAACACCAGGTCTTGGGTGCCACCACAGCGTCCCTGTCAGAACTCCGCGGGACAGGTCACCTCGAACACTTTGTTCCGCAATTTGCGGGCCATCCTCATGAAACGGCTCCTCTTCTTAGCGTTGCCGTCATCACCACCTTCATGCTCACGCTTGGCTCCTTGTACTTGCTGGGCCTGCGTTTGTGAGCGTGTGGTAGGACCAGACTGCCCTCCAGAGGGCTCGGAGTTCCCCCCTGGATTAGGGTTCGGGTTGCCTCCGTTCTTGTCCTTGTTCTTGTTGTCCTTGTCTGGCTGGCGGTTAGCGCCCCCTCCTCGTCCACCTTGACCCTTGTCTTGCCCTTGTCCACGTCCTTTCGACTTGCCCTTGCCGGAGTCGTTGCCTTTGCCTTTGCCTCCACCTTTGCCTGAGCCTTTGCCAGGATCTTCAACCTTAAGCTTCGCCGATAGGCGTTGCTTATGGTAGCACTCATCCTCGTAGTGCTTCCGCTTCCCGCAGAAGGCACACGTGATGGTGCACCCCTAATGATCCGGCAGCTTCGCTTTGGCGCCGGTGTTCTTCTCCTGCTGCTTCCCCTGGACTACGAAGCAGTCTCGCTGCTCGCAGTCAGGGGCGTGCTGCAGGTGGCCCTGCTCGTCTCTGGCATCACACCAGAAGAGCTCTTTAATGTTCTCCATGATACGGGCGTGGGCGTGTTTGGGGGTAGTCCCCTGCCCAGGCCGGGACCCTTGGTACCCCTTGCCATGGCCTCCAGAACCTCCACCACCAGGACGGTAGTTGTTCAAGTGCTGGTCGCTTTCCTTCTCCAGCGCCAGCTCCAGGAGTAGCACGCATAGATCCTCGTAGCGGAGGGATCTAGCCTTGCGCTCTGCCGTCGAACGGCACTCGTCCCACAGCTCACCAGGGAGCTTAGCCACCAACCAGAAGAGCAGGTCGTCGCTGCTGTAGGAACCGGGCGTCAGTCGTCAAGCCCAGTGGTCCAGGTCAGCCAACAGCTCAGAGACGCTGCCAGGTTTGGGGTTGTTGGGCAGCAGAGGCAGGTTCTGGATCTCGGCCCTGATGGAGAGGTCGGTTTCGTAGGTCGGGTACTGCCTCTCCAAGGCAACCAACACATCGGCAAAGGTGGCGGAGTTCGTCACGATCTGCCTGACCTGCTTCTCCAGGTACTTGGTCTTGCAGCACTGCAGGAGCAGATCGCACTTGACTCTTCCACTAGCGTGGGTTTGGCCGGTCAATCGGAGAAACCGCCCAAAACTCTCAGCGAACTCGCTGAGATCCTTGCCTGTGAACTCAGGCAGGTTCACCACGATCTTGGAGGTGGCAATAGCCTTCGCCCCCTGAGACCTGCGTCCCTCAGGGCGTCGGGTCTTCTTTTTCTTCTTCTTCTTCTTTCCCTTTGGGTTCTCGGGGTCCTCCGGGTCATCGTCCTCCGAGGGCGAAGCAGAGGTCATAGACGGCGGCTCATCATCGGAGGGGTCTCCGCCTAGATCACTAGAGCCATAAGGCTCCACATCCACCATTGCC
Organism: Eutreptiella sp. 'Long Island Sound 2002'; assembly: GCA_964036045.1. NCBI lineage: Eukaryota > Euglenozoa > Euglenophyceae > Eutreptiales > Eutreptiaceae > Eutreptiella > Eutreptiella sp. 'Long Island Sound 2002'. Next base: position 38,334,413 of record OZ038386.1, read on the forward strand.
CTCAAGGCTGTCAGCCCCAGCCGGTCCAGCTCGGCCCTCGTAGCGTTCGTCACGTGGCTGTAGGGCGGCTGGGCCGTTCTCGGTACGAATAGACTTCTCGGTATCGCTGCAGGGGTCGGCACCGGTCGGCTCCTCAGGCCCCCCAGGGTGTTTGTCAGCCCTGCCACCAGGTGGTTGGCGTGTACTCCATTGGGTGACACTCCCACTGTGGTAGGTGACGCTTGGGGCGGTATCATCAGGGGCTCCAGTTTCTCTCGGATCTCTTGAGTGAGGTCGCCCACGATTTTAGAAGTGGCTCCTGGAAGCACCTCGTTGATCTCCGACCGCGTCAGGGACCTGTTGGAGGATCTCCCCGATCCTCCGGTCCTGCCTCCAAGAGACTCAGGTCCTTTCCTCAACCCACTCAAGGTTGCATACCGAGAAGCATACCCAGGAACATCCACATAGGTTCCCGTAGCGGGTAGAGGATGGTGATAGTCAGCCGCATACCATCGTGGCGCAGAACTGGAAGCCACCGACTCACTGGCAGTAGTTGCCTCAGGAAACGCAGTGGTTGGTCCGCCCAAACAATAGGCAGGGTAGGCAGGCATGCCAGTTAAGCCTGTGCCCTCTGCCATAGGCGGGTTGGTTATGGGAGTGGATGTTGCAGCGGCTGGGTCTGGAATTGGGAGTGTGGTGGTTATAGGAGAGGGTGATGCGTGGAGGCCAGAACCGTTTGGTGCGCTTTCGAAGGTAGGGTCATTCGTCAGGTCTTGCCCTTGGTCCTCTCCTTCGTCTGCTTCGTCTCCAGCATCCTTCTCGCTATCTCTCTTCCTCTTCACAGGCTGAGTGACCACCTCCTCGGCTGAGAGGTCCCTGAAGGCCGACTGGAGTCCATCCAACGAGTCCTCAGCCACGTCCACTGGCCCATGTAAGGGCTCCGAAGGTACAGCGCTAGGTCCAGGTCCAGGTTCACCAGGTGCTGGCCTTGCTGGTGCCTCAGGCGCTGACTTCACGTCGGCGTCCTCTTTCCTTGTATCCATCTTCGTTCGCCCGTCTGCTTATATTTGACTGCTCGGCGCACTGGTTGTACGGCACGGAGTTGCTGCCGGTACGCAGAGACAGTCTGCCTCTTGCTACCAGAAAAGTTTATAGTGATTTCAACACTGTGTTTGTGCCTCTCCTGCTGCTTGCTGCTGGTGTAGGGTTTTCTGCTGCTTGTTTATGAAGATGAAAAGCTTTTGTTTGCTGAAATACAATCAATCCAGGATAGCCCAAGCCAGAGGTATGCAAGTAGAAGAGAATCAGGATCAAAGCATGAAGGGCTGCAGTGTAAACAGTGAAAGATGAAAGGATATTCACAGAAACTGCAACTCAAGGCACATCTGATTGCATATTCACAAAGATAGCTGAAATGTTTTGGAAAAGAGTTGGAAAACTGCCCCATGGTCACTCTATCTCCCTATTGCCATCTCAGGAGATGTGCACTCTTTGTTTTGGGTCCCATATGTGCTGAGGTGGCAGGGCATGTGGCGATGAGGTCACTGCCATGTCACATGTGATCTTCCTACTTAGCTAGCCTGACCGGGAATTGAACCCAGGACCTCTCAAAGAGAGGTGCCCAGCCCCCTAGGGTGCATACCACTAGGAGAGCTAAAAATTCATGGAAAAACATAGATAAATTCATAGACTCTGCCTGGGATATGTCAGTTCTCAGTCAACTCAGGAAAATGTGATTTGCCTCACATTGAAAGGGGTTGAAGGGGTCCACTCCATATCCTGATTGCGTGTTTGGTTCCATAGGTCAAAATGTGTTATCACCACTTTTGGTGGGGCCAATACTAAGATAGAAATGCCTGGATGCTCAGTGCATCTCTAATACAACTAGAGTATGCCTCAAAGCATTGGAAAAGCACGTTTTCTTACTGGATATGGTGTACCGTCAGCCGTAATTGGCTGAGGTAGGTCCACCAGCGCCGTAGCTTGGCCTTCTCAAGTGGGGGACCCTTCTGGAAAGTGCGGACCGGCTCTTGGTTGCACAGCCAGACCACAGGGTCACTCCCCAACAGTCGTTGCTGGGAGGATAGCACCAGCAGACCGGCGAGCAACTCCTGCTCATAGGTGGAGTATTTCCCCCTGGCCTGGTTCCATTTGTTGAGTTCCAGTGGCCCAGAGGTACTAGGACCCACTTGTCGTCAGGGTAGCTGTGCTTGAGAGTTCCATCTCGGTTGAGACCTTCCTATCCCATTGGGAAATAGCCGAGTCGAACTCCTCCTTCTCTAGTGCTTGCCGTTGGAATAACCGTCCACAACCGCCCATATTGCTGGCGTCGGTTACCAGGAGAATCTCCCCCTGTGCTCTAGGCACGCCCAAGCACTTAGCGTTGGCCACCTTGTCTTTCAGCTCCTCAAACGCTTGTTGCTCTTGTGGGCCCCAGCGCCAAGTAGTACTCTTCTTGATCAAGTCCGTCAGAATGGCGCTGGTGTAGGTGAAGTTCTTGATATGGCGGCGGTAGAAGTTGCACGCCCCAATGAAACTGCGTACATCATGGCGTCCTTTCTTGGGGTCTTCATGTCGTACCTTAGCATCCATCAGGGGTTTGGCTTTAGAGGCCGCTGGGGTCAACCACCCATAGCCAACGTCAAACCCCAGGTATTGCATGGTATCCTGCATGAACTCACAATTCTCCAGCTTGAGTCGTGACTGGTTCTTCTGGCAGACCGCAAAGAACTCATCCAAGAGGATTAGGTGATCCTCCTGGGTATTGGTCCCAAGGCATACATCGTCGATGTGCGCTTCCATCTGGGCCCCACGGGATATGAGTTCTTGCACCTTGGGTCGCCGTCGTAGGACCGACAGGATCTTGTTCATCAGCTCTAGGAACAGAGCCGGTGCGTTGGCCACGCCAAAGGGCATGACCTTCCACTTGAACACCCTCTCCTGAGGGGTGATGAAGGCGAGTAGCTCCTGGGTGTTGAGTGTCAGGTCCATCTGCCAAAATCCACTTCTCTTGTCCATCTTGGTCCTGTAGCGACAGGATGCTATCTTCTCAAGGGTAGACACCATGTTAGGAATGGACCCTGTGTGGTGCAGCGTCTTCTTGTTCAGCTCTCCATAGTCCACTCTCAGCCGTTTGGCTGTAGACCCAGGTTTAGCCACCAGGAAACAGGGGCTGCAGTATTGGGGGTAGTCCCTGTCCTGTACTACAGGACTCAGCCAGCGGCGATACCCTCTTGTATCTGTCGCTCGATCTAATCGGCCTGCTCTTAGGGGCCCTGGTAGGGTCTCCTTCGGATCTTATGGCCCACGAACTCGGGTTTCAGCTTGAGGTCCATCTGTACCAGCTTGTCACATGAGATCGGGGGTGGTAGTTCCCCGAACACCTCCATATAGGTCCTTATAAGCTTCTGCACCCGCGGGTCCAATAGCTTGATCTTGTCTTCCATGTCCTCGTCAGGGTGTAAGTTGCTTGCCCCGTGAGTAATAAATGCCAGGAGGTGATCCTCCACCGACTCTTCGCCCTTGGTAGTATCCTTCAACCCTTGGTAGGCATATGGTAGGTCTCGTTCAACCATCTCCGGTGGACGATGGCAACATAGGCACCTGGAGGGGGTTCACATACACATTCATCCGAGAGGTCATTCTCCTCTGGGGTCCTCACATGGGCGCCCCACACGCTCTTCATGAGCTTGAGATCCACCTCCCTTTGCCAGTTGGTGATCTTTTGTTCGAAGTCCTCCTTCAGTTGGGAGAGATCTCCCTTACATCCTTGCTTCAGTGGCCATGAGCTGAGGGTAGGCTTAGCGTAGCATAGCCTTTTTGCCACCAACCTCCTCTTGGAGTCCACGTACTCCATTAGCCTGGATCGGGGGTCCAGCTCCTCGTTCACGGGGTCTTCCACCCTCATGGAGAGTAGGGTTTCAGTGGGGTGACGTACTCGGCGTTCTCCACGTCCTCCACGCATGTCTGCATGAAGAAGGCGTCATGCTCAGTTTCGTTATCAGAATGGATAGAGCTGGGGAGCTCGGATAGTCCACACTCAGAGATTCCATCAGGAACAGGTACATGGCAGGGAGAGTTGGGGGCATTGGTGTTAGTCACGACGTATTCATCTCCCCTTGTTATAGTCTCAATAGCATCTTGAGGTAGTAGTCCATCCTTCAAGTCACCCAGGGTGAGTCCATCGCTCTCTTGTTGTATAGTCTGGACCAGAGTTGCGTCCAGGTCCTCCGGGGGGATAGAGGTAAGACCCCCGTGAACCAGACTGAGCATACTTCCCCATCCGGGTTTCCCGATGGTCGTCTTGCGTCCCAGAGGCACGTAGATGGCCTCATCAGGTAGCCGGACAGAGGTGATAGTCAGCCTGTCCAGGAGGGTTTGCCAGTAGTCGTTGCCCCCAGGGGCTCCCCAATCGGGGGAACACAGGACCATACGGGAACGTTCCAGAGCCACCTTGGTCGAGACCTTCCCCAGTTCACTGAACCTGGGGTTCCCGTAGGCCATCCGGAAAGAGGGCCAGTAACATTTGTAGCAGCAGTTTTCCCCCCTGCTGCAGTAGAGGTCCAAGACATGTTGCTTGTCGCTGGCGAACAACTCCACACTCAGGTCTTCTCTGGAGTAACCCAACTCCTTCAGACCTTGGTCTAGGACTTCCCCCGATAGTTGATAGTCCTCAGTTTTGGAGGCCGCCATCATGCTCGAGGGCTCCTCCTTCGATACCCTCAGGAAGCTCGAGGTGTACTCCGACTGCTCCAGTGGCAGGGACTCTCTGCCATTGCCGTCGTCCACGTAGAGAAGGTAGAGCGCTTGCAGCGTCAGGGATTGTATCTGGGAGTGCTGCACGAAGAAGTCAGTCCCCAACACAAAGTCGAAGGCCTTAGTTTCCATCACATAGAACCGATGGGCGATACTTTGGGAGCCCATTCGTACCTCCACTTCACAGTCACCGCAGCTGTGCACCACATGTCCATCCCCCATTCTTATAGCCGCGATGGGCATGGTGTTCGTCGGGCTCCCACAAGGTAACATTTTCTTGGCCACTATTGATATGCTGGCTCCAGTCTCCAGTACCCCCAGGTATTCACGTTCCCCTAGTCGGATACGTACCCAAAACACCAGGTCTTGGTTGCCACCGGAGCGTCCCCATCAGAACTCCCCGGGACAGGTCACCTCGAACCCCTTATTCCGCAATTTGCGGGCCATCCTCAAGAAACGGCTTCTCTTCTTGGCGTTGCTGTCATCACCACCTTCATGCTCACGCTTGGCCCCTTGTTCTCGCTGGGCCTGAGTCTGCGAGCGTGTGGTAGGACCAGACTGCCCTCCAGAGGGCTCGTAGTTCGCCCCTGGATTAGGGTTGGGGTTGCCTCCGTTCTTGTCCTGGTTCTTGTTGTTCTTGTCTGGCTGGCGATTAGCGCCCCCTGCTCGTCCACCTTGGCTCTTGTCTTGGCCTTTCCCACTACCTTTCACCTTGCCCTTCCCGGAGTTGTTGCCGTTGCCCTTGGCACCGCCCTTGCCAGAGCCTTTGCCAGGATCTTCGCCCTTCAGCTTCGCCGACAGGCGCTGCTTGTGGTAGCACTCATCCTCGTAGTGCTTCCTCTTCCCACAGAAGGCACAGGTGATAGTGCACCTGTAATGATCCGGCATCTTAGGCTTGGCGCCGGTGTTGGTCTCCTGCTTCTTCCTCTGGACCACGAAGCAGACGCGCTGATCGCAGTTGGGGGCGTGCTGCAGGTGACCATGCTCGTCTCTGGCGCCACACCAGAAGAGCTTCTGGACATTGCCCACGATACGGGCGTGCTTCGGGGTAGTCCCCTGTCATGGTCTGGGTCCCAGGTACCCTTTGCCATGGCTCCCAGAGCCTCCTCCTCCAGGACGGTAGGCGTTCAGGTGCTGGTCGCTTTCTTTCTCCAGCGCCAGCTCCAAGAGTAGCACAGACAATTCCTTGTAGTTGAGGGCTCTCGCCTTGCGCTCTGCCGTTGACCAGCACTCGTTCCACAGCTCCCTAGGGAGCTTAGCCACCAACCAGAAGGGCAGCTCCTCGCTGCCGTAGGAACCAGGCGTCAGTCGTTGCACCCAGTGGTCCAGGTCAGCCAGTAGCTCAGAGATCCTGGCTGGTTTGGGGTTGTTGGGTAGCACGGCCAGGTTCTGGATCTCAGCCCTGATGGAGAGGTCGGTTTGTTAGTTAGGGTACTGCCTTTCTAAGGCAACCAACACGTCGACGAAGGTGGCGGACTTCGTCACGATCTGCTTTACCTGCTTCTCCAGGTACTTGGTCTTGCAGCACTGCAGGAGCAGATCGCACTTGACTCGCCCACTAGCACGGGTTTGGCCGGTCATTCGGAGGAACTGGCCAAAGTTTTCAGCGAACTCGCTGAGATCCTTGCCTGTGAACTCAGGCAAGTTTACCACATTTTTGGAGGTGGCAATTGCCTTAGCCTCCTGAGACCTGCGTCCCTCAGGGCGCTTGGTCTTCCTCTTCTTCTTCTTCTTCCGCCCGCTCGGGTTCTTGGGGTCCTCAGGGTCGGTGTGCTCCGAGGGCGAAGCAGAAGTCATGGACGGCGGCTCATCGTCAGAGGGGTCTCCGCCTAGGTCACTGGAGCCGTAGGGCTCCACATCAACCATTGCCCTCAGGGCTGTCAGCCCCAGCCGGTCCAGCTCGGCTCTCGTGGAATTATCCACGTGGCTGTAGGGAGGTTGGGCCGTTCTTGGTATGAAAGGGCTTCTCAGTATCACCGCAGGGGTCGGCATCGGTCGGCTCCTCAGGCCTCCCAGGGTGTTTGTCAACCCCGCCACCAGGTGATTGGCTTGTACTCGGTAAGGTGAAACTGCCACGATGGTAGGTAAAGCATACTTTCCACAGGCCTGAACTCTGTTTGTCTTTACGCGACAGCGATTCACGCTTCTCGATTGTTTTGTGCCTTTTCTTTGGCCCTGATTCTCCCCACCCTGAATTTTCCTCTTCCCTGCCCCGCCAACACAACCCCCCCCCCCTCTCCTCGGCCTTTTACCCCTCCCCCGACCATGCAGCATGCGGTTCCTATTTTCACCAACCACTGACAGGTTGGCCCAACCCTCTCTGGCTCTCTGACTGGCTCTCTGGCTCTCTTTATTCTTCTTTTTCTACTCCAGGTTGTGGGATGTTATCTTTCTTGCCTTCATCTCTTTGCATATCATCAGGCAGAATCAGTTCTCGTGTAATTTATTTGTTTCACCTTCTCGTGGCGGATTTGCCCAGCAGTGCTGCAGGGTCACTGCCATGAAATCTACTTCAAACTGGTGTGAACTCAGGCGGGAGCACCGCCACGCGCAAAGAGAAAAGGTAGGTGACCCTTGGGGAGGAATCAGGGGCTCCAGCTTAGCCCGAATCTCTTGAGTGAGATCACCAACAAGTTCAGAGGTGGCTCCTAGGAGCGCTTCTTTAATTTCCGACCGCGTCAGGGACCTGTTGGAGAATCTCCCCGATCCTCTACTCCTGCTCCCGCATGACTCAGGGCCTCTCCTCAGCCCACTCAGGGTTGCATACCCAGGATCATCAGCCACATATGCTCCAGTAGCGGGTAGAGGATGGTGATAATCGGCCCCATACCGGCGCGGCGCACAGCTGGAGGCGACTGGCTCACTGGCAGTAGTTGCCTCTGGAAACGCAGTGGTGGATGGGTCCACACCATAGGCAGGGTAGGTAGGCATGCCAGGTAAGCCTGTGCCCTCAGCCATAGGCGGGGTGGTTATGGGTGTGGATGTTGCCGCAGCTGGGTCTGGAGTTGGGATTGTGGTGGTTGTAGGAGAGGGTGATGCATGGAGGCCAGGGGCGCTTGGTGCGCCCTCGAAGGTTGACTCGCTCGTCGTGTTGTGCCCATGGTCCACTCCTTTGTCTGCCATGCTTTCTCCTGCATCCTTCACTCTCTCCCTCTTTCTCTTCACAGGGCTGGTGTCCACCTGCTCAACTGAGAGGGCCCTGAAGGTCGATTGCAGTCCCTCCAGCGACTCGTCAACCACGTCGACTGGCCAGTGTAAGGGCACCGAAAGTACAGCGCCAGGTCCAGGCCCAAGCTCTCCAGGCGCTGGCATTGCTGGTGCCTCAGGCGCCGTCTTCGCGTCAGTGTCCTCCTTCTTTGTGTCCATACTCGCCCTTCTTGCTCAGGACAGTCCTCTGCGCGCTGGGTGTACGGCACGGGGTTACTGCCCGCACGCAGAGACTGTCTGCCTCTGGCTACAAGAAAGTTTTATAGTGTCTTCAGCACTTTGTTTTTGATGTACTTCTCCTGCTGCTTGCTGCTGGTGATGGGATCCTGCTGCATGTTCTTGATATTGAAAATGTTTTGGTGAAATAAAACCAATCAAGTGCAACCCAAACCAGAGTAGTATGCAAGTAGAAGATGAACAGGATCAAAGCATGAAGGGCTGCAGTCACAAAGAGTTGGATAAAGAAAGATATCAACAATAGACCACAGCAATAAGCATTCAATGCAACTCAAGTTGAAATATGTTACATGACTGAGAAAAACGGATTGGAAGACTGCCCCAAGGGCTCACATTCTTCCATAGTGCCATCTTGGGATGTGCACTCTTTGTTTTTGGGTCCCACAGGTGCTGAGGTGGCATGGCTTGTGGCGCTGGGGTCACTGCCATGTCACATGGGAACTTCCTACTTAGCTAGGCTGACTGGGTATTGAACCCAGGACCTCTCAAAAAGAGGTACCCCAGCCCCTAGGGTGCATACCACTAGGATAGCTAAGAATTCATGAGAAAACATAGATAAATTCATAGGCTCTGCCTCAGTATATCAGTGCCTCAGTCAACTCAGAAAAGGATGTTTTAGTGCACAATGCTTGGGGATTAAGGGGTCCACACTACATCCGGATTTAGTATTTGGTTCTATAGGTCAAAATGTGTTATCACCCATTTTGCTTAGGCCAATACTAACGTAAAAATGCAAGAGTGCTTAGAGCACCTCTAATACAACTAAAGTATACCCTAAGACATTGGAAAAGCACTTTTTATTACTAGACAGTTCATTTTTTATACCAGGGATATGATGGACTGTCAGGCTGAACTGGCTCAGGTAAGTCCACCACCCTTTTAGTTTCGCTTTCTCCGGTGGTGGGCCCTTCTGAAAGGACTTCACCGGTTCCTGGTGACAGAGCCAGACAGTAGGATTAGATCCCAATAGTCGGGATTGTGATGAGAGTGTCATAGAGAGCACGAACATACCGGCCAGGAGTTCCTGGTCGTAGGTGCCGTAATTGGAACGCGCTTGGTTTCATTTCCAGTTCCAGTGTCCCAGTGGCACTGTAACTGCGCCCTCGTGGCCGGAGTATGGTTTTTGGGTACCTTTGGTATATCACTCGTCTGCTGGTTGGTTCGGGACCCTTTGATTTGCAAAGCCTTGCGTGCCGTTTCCAAATACTTCAACATTTCATTGCATAGTGCACTTTGCTGCTCACAGAGTATCACCCAGATTACCACAACGCAAGCAAAACAGCAACTCCTGAAAGTCCACTACAGTACAGCTAATAACACGGCGTTCGCTGTTGCGAACATTCAGCAAGCGTAGAAGGCAAGCATAAATAGCAGAGACAATTCAAGGGGTCATCGTACCCTATAAATACAGGCAGAGCTAGTCACCAACCATAGCCCCAGTATCACCATATCCTGCACTATGTAAGCCGTAGCATGCACAATAATGCAATTAACTATGCGGCCATTCGGAAGTCGATTAACCTAGTCAGAAACACAACTTAACTGAGTATTCGGGCAGCAAAATCAGTGCGCGCACGACCATAGTCGCCATCTGCAACCCCGTGTCAAAGCACCTGCGGTGAAAGCGGATAAATAACCCACTGAGTTTGGTGACCGTAGTTACACCCCCCCACTAGGACGTACCCAAGGGGGTGCGGCCGATGCCAACAGAGTAGCAAGGGCGCCAAACACGAACGGGCATTCACTTAGGGTGTACCATACCCACCTGGCTCGCCCACTCTTCTCGGCTCATTTTCCTTCTTTGTCCGGCTCGCTCTTTCTTTTGTCTGCTCTCTGTTTTTGTCCTCGCTCTCGTTCTTTGTCCGGCTCGTGCTCTCTTGTTTCTCGCTCTCTCTTTTGCCCGCTCTCTTTTCTGGGGTCGCTCTCTTTTTTTTGGCTCGCTCTCGTTTTTTGTCCGGCTCGCGCTCTCTTTTTTGGCTCGCTCTCCTTCTTTGTCCGGCTCGCGCTCTCTTTCATGTATAACCGGCGCAATGTAATGTTATGTACAATAAGGCGATATTAGAGAAGCACACAAATTTTCTCACTCAATGTAAAAGCAGGGGGCTCAAACCTGGTAATAATGACCCTGAAATCTGCTCCAAGAGCAGAGAAAACAGAAGGTAGAGCGTTCTGAACGCTCCCCATATGGCAGAAGGCGTAGCTCGTCGGCATGGGGACACAGTTTTGTGGTCTGGCTGATGACAGCATAATTCAATGACTGGCATGAACAAAAAAACAGGTCTGAATAGCTCACGCCGCAGCAAAGACAAGGTGTTGCTGCACCCAGGGGATAAAAAAACAGAACTTCAGCAGTACTCCAGACGTCAGTGTGCAACTAAGTCTGCATTGCATTGGTAACGTGCATCATGGTCTAACACTGTACACACTATGAGCAGCGATTGTGCAATATAACCGGCAGTGTGTAAACAACCCATTGTAGGCAACGACGAAGTATTTTACACAGTGTTGGGCAGCATTGCAGCAAGTGCAGCAAACGCACTAAAGACTACTGCCACAACAATGCTGTGAAACTGTGACACAACAACAGTTTCCAGCCGCGCTCTCCCTCGACCAGCACTAGTGACCCGTCATCAGGGTTGCACGCTGGAGCTGCCGGCAGGCGCTACTGTGCAGTGCAGTCCTCCCCAGAGAAAAGGGGCTGACCCACCTAGAATTTATGGATTGTCTCGCCGCCGTGTCTGCTCTGAGGCAAAAAACTCCCAAATGAGGAGATGTAGTGCTTTGGGGTGTGGTGATACCGTGACACGTTTGGGCTTTCTGTTGTGCCAGCCCGTGTTTACCCACGTTTTTCTTGTGATTCTTGACCACCTCCCTGTTACCACCAGCAGTGGACTCACAGAAAATTGTTCAGTGTTCACACTTTATTTTCAAACACCTCACCACAAACTCTGAAGGTCATTGGAGTCGTTGAAAGCTGGGCGTCGTCACACTGTTGCCTGGTATCACTCTTAATGTCACTCTGTTCTAACCAAAGGTAGTGTCAGTCTGTCCTAGACACGGCTAGTGTCAGCAAAACACAAACATGACAAGCCACAAGTGCACTGAAACCCTCTGGACACTCCCAGTCAGTGGTTAATAGGCTCATACACTCATGTGGTTAGAAAAAGTGTTGATGTTGGTCCTGTTGTTTCATGTCGCGTTGGTCTCAGTTTTTCTCTGGAGCCTGAATTCTGAGCTATGTGTAGCGTGGACGCATTCAGCTGGTCGTGGCTGTTTGATTCAGTGAGAGCCGCCACACACTCATTCCTTGCGAAACCAAAACTCGTTCAGGACTCTGAAAACTGTGAAAAAAAAGTTGTGAGGAATGGCAAAAAAAAAGGGAAACAAAGTGCCGATCTGCCAAACAAGCGTGGTACAGTTCACTGTATCATACAGATGCACTGTTCCCTGCTCTTCCGACACAAACTATATAAATAGAACACACAAACTGACTATCAGTTGCCACAGAGTAAGGGTAAGAGCTGGCTATCTGGTAGGCACCCCTGTGGAATTGAGGTGACCACAGGCACGGTGTCTCAAATGCTTGGTCCTTCGGGTGCGCCCAAGCGGAAGCGCGGCCTGGTCCTTCGGGCGCGTCCAAGCATAAGCGCGGTAGTGGGGATGGCGTCGTGGACTCCTCAATGATGTCGGATTTTCTTTTTCTTCTGATTCTTCTTCTTTTTCTGCTTGTTGCACTTGAGCAAATTACTGGGAGCAGGAGTGCTCCGCACTTCACACTCAGAAGAGTCTCAGTCAGAGACGTAGCACTCGTGCAGCACACTGTCGTAGACTTCTCCCCACTTTTCTTCCCACGGACCATCTCAACACCACATTTTGATCGCTTCCTCTTTTCCAAGCTTGATTTTTACGACCGTGTTGTTCCACTCGAAGGTTGTATTTAAAATTGAAATAGGAGTTCCCCAGCGCCGGTCGTTCTGTATCACTAACTCCAGAGTAGCTGTCCTAATCTCTTCCATCATTAGACCGTCGAACCAGCGTGGAGTAGCAGGCAGGGAACAGGGCACCTTCGGACTCATTGACTAATGAACGATTCATTGATGGTAACATACAGGCTCGGCCACAACGTCTTCGTCCACGTCAGCATTCGGCAACGCCAAAACGACGTGGTCCAACTGTCCCACTAACACATGTCCTAGAAGCGGTAACCGAGGGACCTTTTTGGCACCAACTTGTCTCAGCATCAGACGCACAGGTTCGTCAGTGATCCTCTCATCATAATCCTGCGTTCTTGGTGGTCGTGGAACCGCTTTTCCCTTTTTGTTCTTTCTCCTTTGACTCCCAGATGAACAGGCAGGCTGTAGGGGAAGGGTAGGTTCTGCACCCACCTTGTTGTCAAATAAACTCTCAGACTCAGGCGGTAAATCCTGCTTGGGCTGCAAAGGCGGCGGTGGTTGTACCTCAGCACCAAAATTGGATTCTGCTTTTACATACGCATTGTTGCTTTTGACGATAGCACCTGTTTTGGACCGACCTTGCCAAAACCCAAGATTTGGATACCAACACGTAAGTCCTCGATGGCATGAATTGTCTTGTAACTGCGCCCTTGTGGGCGGAGTATGGTTTTCGGGTACCGTTGCTATATCACTCGTCTGCTGGTTGGTTCGGGACCCTTTGATGGGCAAAGCCTTGCGTGCCGTTTCCAAATACTTCAACATTTCATTGAATAGTGCCCTTTGCTGCTCACAGGGTATCACCCAGAGGTCCGAAACGCAAGCAAAACAGATATTCGTGAAAGTCCACTACAGTATAGCTGATAACACGGCGTACGTTGTTGCGAATATTCGGCAAGCGTAGAAGGCAAGCATAAATAGCAGAGACAATTCAAGGGGTCATCGTACCCTATAAATACAGGCAGAGCTAGTCACCAACCATAGCCCCAGTATCACCGTATCCTGCACTATTTAGGCAGTAGCATGCAAAATAATGCAATTAACTATGCGGCCATTCAGAAGTCGATTCACCTAGTCATAAACACAACTTAACTGAGTATTCGGGCAGCAAAATCAGTGCGCGCACGACCAGAGTCGCCATCTGCGACTCTGTGCCAAAGCGCCTGCGGTGAAAGCGAAAAAATACTCCACTGAATTTGGCGACCGTAGTTACGGACACAAGTCGCCACTCACTCGAAGGATAGTCGTGCTTCAAGGAGCCATCACGGTTCAGTCCGCTGGTACCATAATGGCAGTGGGTTAGTTCAGCTGGGTTAAGCTCCTGCGATTGGTATATCGTTCCACTCCCCCTACATCACTTGCATCAGTGATCAGGACTATCTCGCCCTTAGATCGGGGTACGCCCAGACGGTTGGAGGGGGCAATTCTTTTCTTCAACTCTTGGAAACACTCCTCCTCTCTGGCGGTCCAGCTGCAGGGAGTAGGTTTCTTGATTGGGTCGGTGAGGGGGGCAGAGGACTAGGTAAAATTGTGGATGTGTCGCCTATAGAAATTACAGGCGCTTACAAACCTCCTCACGTCAGGTAGACACTTCTTAGGGTCATGGCGAATCTGCATGTCCTGTAGGAGCTGCATCTTAGACGCGGCTGGTTTCCACCAGCCATACCCCACGTCGAAACCAAATACTCCATCTCCTCTTTCATGAACTCGCATTTTTCGAGTTTGATTCGGAGATGGCTTTCCTGACAAACAATGAAAAACTAATAGAGGAGAAGGACATGGTTCTCTTGGGTATTGGTACTCAAACTCACGTCATCGATGTGGGCCTCCATTTCTACCCCTCGGAAAAGCCAACTCTTGTACTAGAGGTCTGCGCCTCAGTATGTACAAAATTTTGTTCATCAGTTCTCGGAAGAGTGCCGGGGCATCAGCCATCCCAAAAGGCATGACCTTCCACTTAAACACACAACCCTTAGGGGTATTAAAGGCCAGCAGTTCCTGAGATGCGGCTGTCAGGTCAACCTGCCAGAAACCACTGCGTTTGTCCATTTTGGTTTTGTACCGGCATTTAGCTATACGCTCCAGGGTGTTTTCCATGTTATGAATACTCCCCGAGTGGTTTTGGGCTTTCTTGTTGATCTCACCATAGTCAACAACCAGTCGTAGGGCAGTGGATCCAGGTTTGGCGACCAGGACACAAGGACTGCAGTGGTCGGGGTAGTCCCCCTTCTTATATTCCTCAACGAGGCCAGCATCAATACATTACTGGATCTGGCGCTCGTTTTCTTCAACCCATTCCTGGGGAGCGGGGTAGGGACGACGTCTCACTCGCGTCTTCTCAAATTCAGGTTTTAGTTTGAGGTCCATCTGGACCAGTGTTTTACAGGACAGGGGAGGCGGCAAGGCGCCGAACACCTCCTCATAGGTTAGGAGCAGTTTCCTCAGTCGGGGGTCAAGGTTCAGACTCTCGATTTTCTGTAGGAAATCCTCCTGACCATGGAGGGTGCTCTTACCATGCCCTTCCCTTTTCTGCCGATCAGCAGTTTCGGCAGGTACTGAGCCATCATCCCACTCAGGGGGGCATTGTTGCCCACAGTGCAGAGAATACACTAGGGGTATCTCACGGTCAGGCAGCGCGTAGGAATCATCGTCCTCCTCAGACCAGATGGAGGATTCTCAGGTCTGTCTGAGGTAATGCAGCCGTTCTTGGCGCTCAATACCTTCGGTCTTCAGGTACAGCAGCTGTCTAGAGTTTCTGAGTGTCATGCTCAGACAGTGGCATGTTATTAGAAGTAGGCCGCGCTGGAGCATCAGGACTCTGAGCCGCGGGTTCACCTGAGTGAGTATGCTGCATGTGCAGCACCGGCTTCCCAACAGGGGAAGTTGGTTCTGAGGTTGACTCCAGGTCTACCCCCTCCAGCAACAGCTGGGCCAGGAAGGCACTGTGTTTGAGTTCAACACAGCTGGGATCAACAGGAGGGATAGTGCTGGCAATTTCAGACAGGTGGTTGTCAGCATCCTCCTTTACAGCAGCAGGTTCCAGATAGCCATCGGGGGATTCACACCCTGTAAGTGTGGCAGATAGGTGCTGAGGAGATCGTTTTTTGAGATCAGAAAGGGTCAAGCCAGATCACACAGGGGTACAGGGTAGAGGGATCCATCGACAATGGATATGAAGCTGGCCCACTCAGGGGGCTGCATAGCTGTGTCTGAGTCCTCAGGCGCGTAAATGGGACCGTTGCGGACTTGCACTCTTTCCACAGTTATTTGGTCCAGCATACGGCGCCAATAAGCGTGTTCACCTGAACAACCCGAGCCAGGGCTGCACATAACAACCCGTCCTCCCTCATAAGCGATTTTGGTTAGAACCTTCGCGAGCAGGGAGAAGGGAGGGTTAGCATACGCTAGGCCCATTGCTTTTCAGAAGAAAAGGAGACCCTTTTTGACGCGTTCCCGTGGGGGGCCGGCCACGGGACGCTGCGGGACACGCGCAAGTGAGCAGGCAGGCAAAGCACTACGCTCACAGGGGCATCAATGCGCTCATGTCATGTGACAAAGCGTTTCAGAATCCTCGCCACTCTGAAATGAGGGAAAGAAAGTATGTACAGCAACACATCAGGATATGTACACATGGGGTTGAGACTGCACTGGGGTAAGGGCATCAAGGGACAATAGACACTCAGTCCCAAATCATATCTCAATCCCAGGTCCGACCCTCTCAGTGGCTGGTGGGGGCGGGGGCTCAAACACAACCCATGCCCTGCTCAGTCCGGACCCTGAAACCCTGCCAATGGGGGAGGTGTCCTGCACAGCCACAGGCGAGTTACTGACAACCAATTGTCTCCAAGGCCAACCGACAGTGACTCCCTATGCTCCCCTAACGGCAGGTCCCAACTCCCCTCTGAGCCAGAGATATCGCCCCGCCATTATCACCCAGGAGTTGGTAGCTGAAAATGGGCTGTTTCAGCCCAAACTGAAATTAACTCAAAAATCCCCAGAATTGAACCCTCATCCGGACCCGCCAGAGGTAGGGACGAGACAACTGACCCTATGCCCTTCGAGTATGAACTCCCTGGAGTCCTCACCCAACCTGGTTTCCTCTGAGGTCCTGGCATCAGGGCAACACGGATGAGTCAAGTGGGGCCATGATGCCAAAATCACCAAAATTGGCGTCATTCCCACGCGTGGCTCGCCCGGCCAAGGTAAGGCCAATGGACGCCAATTGACCACACGGAAGGGGGAAATTGGGGTCCCAAAATGGGGTCATTTTGGCTGCTCGAAATGAGCCAAAATGCAAGGTATTCCCAATAGCATATCTCCACGCCGGCTTGGAGATCGGATCCGCCATTCTATACGCGATCCACCATGAGTCCAACAGCGACTCCCATGCCTTTGGTTCCTAAAGATCTTCATGCTACTTGGCGTGGTGACGATCCCAATTGGGTCCACAAATGCCAAAATGGCAGAATTGCCCACACTCACTTTGGGCTAGCGCCTTAACGAAGGTAGCTCCGCTTCGCCCACGTGGTGTGCGAACCATGGGGACCAATATCCATATCAACCATGTCATATATGGTCCACTGGTCCATGCGTCCGGCGTGCACGAGGGTTAGAACATGGGGCACGGCGGGCAGCAAAAGTGGAAAATTGCTCAAAATGTCCAGAAATGCGCACACTTATGGTTGGGGTAAATGAGACACATGCCCGACTTGGACCGAAGTGTGCCATAGGATTGGTATCAAGTCATATGTATCCAACATATCTTTTGGGCGTCGCCCAACTCCTCCGGTATTGGGAATGGCAGGGTCGCCAAGTGAGCCCATGATTTGGGGTAGTCCCAAATCGCCAACATGGCGGCCACGGTATGCCAAGCCTAAGAGGATTTACTCGCCGGGTCCAAGATATGTTGGGCATCGAAGTATGTACCCTTATAACATACTTGAGTCATGATGTCAATTGAGCGCAACGTTGAGATACAAGGTCGCCACTTGACATCATGACGGGCCAAAAACGGCAAAATTGGCACAAGCACGCACAAAAGTGCCTTGAAAGGCGCACAATTATATTATAATATCTTCGGCTTGGATCGTGCAATCACTTAATCCTTCTAAGCACAATGACTTGACACTAATGACCTTCGATTCCACATATGTGCTCCACTTGGGGCGCTTCGAAAGGTTACGAGCGCCGCTTCCCAAGTGGGCACATGAAAATATGGAAAATTGTAAAACACACACCTTGCTCCCAACGCATCGCTTCGGGATCACCACACAAGCTTCCCTTCACGAAGGTTAGGCTTGTAATTGATCGTAGGGAGTATGGAGAAGGGGCTTGCACAATATGAGGTCCATTGGCGGGTTTGTCTTGGAGCGATGGACCCGCCAAATGGGCACGCAACACAACACATGGCACATATCACATATTGCCCAAAAAGGTAGCTCCCCCCACGATATGTCATGCCCCTCCAAGGGCATAACTTTGTGTCAATCGCTCATAGGAACTCAAGGAGAGTTCCTATGCAACACCAACACTTGCGCGCTACACTCGCAAGTTATCTTAACGCACGCAATGTCATGGCCAAAGAGTTATAACGCAAACTCTACCCTCTTGACCATGATCCCTTACACTAGCGCGCACGTGTGGAAACGCAAGGCATATGATGCTTTCTAAATTACGTCGGGAGTATTGTGAATACATCCCACGTTTCCTTATTGTCATTCCTCGCAAGCAACACGAGATATGACCTTCACAAGTGGCCTCACGAATCAACTTTGTTTTGCCCATATCTTTGAGACAAATGGAGGGCAGGATAAAAGGAAAGTTGATTCCTGGATAGGGAAGCACGTAGGTCCACTCGAAGGAGGTCAAATTAAGTGCGGGGATGTCGAAGTCGAAAATCCGACTTCGACATCCTGAAAAATTCGGATTAAGGTTGCGAGTGTAAGATGTGAAAATTGCGGAAGCATCCATGCAGTTCCTGACGACTTTGGAGCCTTCGTGACGGATAGCGTTAAAATTTCCATTGATTACAGTTAAACTGGCGGTTACGGTAAAGTCGCGATCCAACCGCCAGCAGTCAAAACAGTGAATATCAGAACGGAAGCGTAAAAATTGACGGAAACCATATGAAAATAAAACCCTGTTGATTCCTGATATTCTGATACACAAATCTCCGCTGGCGGTGCATCGGTTGCCGATGCGGGGCTTTACGGCACGGAACACGGGGTTAGTGGACCGGAGACCGGTTGCATGCCCTAACCTAGCCATGGGGTTCTGGGTACCGCTTCACCCCCCTCCTTAGAGCAAACCCTGGGGGGGGCTCGATAACAACACGCATGGCAGCGGGTACCCAGGACCATCTCCTGAAGGGAGGGTGTACATCCTCACTTCAGGCTGATTCGCAGGTTAGGCTGTCAAATCCCACAGTAAACTCCACAGTAAGATAGGTATGAAGCTGCATAAGCTTGTAGCACATGTACAGTATCAAGTATCAAGTCCCGGGTCCTGGCGGCGATTGTTCGGCATCCAAAGGACCCGTTAACCCATACCAGGCGCACCGGGTGCCGGCTGCTACGGTCACCACCACAGTGGCAGTGGCATACACGGCCAACATAGGCGACACACGACGACCGAGGTGGTCCCACAGGTCGAGAGCGTCCACAAAGATCCATCAGGCTACCCCAAGCTTCCTAAGGCCCGCCGACTGGGGAGAGTCCCCACGGGTCCTTCCTCGGGCGCACCATGTCCATATCCATACGACGCGAGTCCAGAGTGCCATAGTCGAACTCCTTAAGAACCCCAGATCTTAAGGGAGCTCCTCCGTAAGGGATCGGGCATCAAGGCCGTCTTTTCCCTCGCCCTACTGCCACGAAGGCCATACATGAGGGAGTCCTCATGCAGTGTGGGCGGAGGCGTCGACTCCTCAAACCACCAGTTTCCCAGGCAGACTGACCGAGGTCAGGAGCACCGGAGGCCGCCATCCGAATGCAAGTGCGTCTGCGAATCGGTAGGCTCACACTGGGACTGACAGTGGCGGACCGCTGGGAGTGTAGTCAGGCAACTGGGCTTCCCGCCTGGCGCCATCAGGATCTCCACACATCACAGCGAATAGGGCAACACGGTATCACGGGCACTCAAACAATAGAATCTGTATTCGGGTGCTGGTCCAGGCTGGACCAGGCTGTATGTACATGTACACGGCGACTCAAGGCGCCTTTGTATTCGATCAGTGAAAAACAGTCCACACTCCGGTGATGGGCTGAAGACAGCAACATACAGATGCACATATCCTGGAGGGCAGAAAAGCAAAACAAGCGGGGTAAATAGGCGTGTAAACACACTCTGAACAGAGCGCCAAACCACGCCACGGTCAGAATAAGGCAAATGCAGGAGGGTGGACAGGAAAACGCCTGAGTTCAGGCCATATATAGTCTCGAGACACACGTCGACTGGTCTGGATCCCGCAAATGCCATGGGACCAGACCAGACACCAAAAATCGCAATGCCGATGACAGCGGCATCCGTTGCGCAACGTCGTATGGGCTTCAAGGCCCCACGAGCTCAGAAAAATGAAGGTCAGTTGCCCTACCTGGTTTCCCAAGAATTCAGCAGGTGGGGAGTGACGAATAGAATTGAAGAGAGGGGCCATCCTCCTCTGGATTCAGCAGGGGGGGTATATGGCCACTCCGTCACCGAAAGATGGAAGAGAGCAAGCAAGTAAGGGACGATTCATCGGCCTCACAAGCGCTCAAAACGCATCAGGGGAGAGCTCAGGGCGCTGATCAGGCACCCCTGGCTGCAATCGCCTGGGTGAGTGCTGCCAAGTCCGAAACGTGGATCTTGGTCTTGTGCTTGCGGATGTACTCCATGAAGGGAGTATTGACCCGCGGCACGAACGAGGAGACGGGTTCCCAGGTATCGTGGGACGGCCCATAGCCTCGCCAACGAACCTTGAAATCCAGACCTCCGGGTGCCGAGGCTTTCGGACGCTGAGCCAGGATCTTCTCGACTGTATAGTCGTCCTGCTCAGCATAGTCATCATCCGAATCAGCCTCATGTGCGGCATAGCTCAGGGACACATGTTGGCCACGGAGGTCGGGTTCCCGCACACGGAGTTGACTCTCGTGGCGCTCCCGGAACTGTCCGTGACCCACCTTGATGCGGTAGGTGTCCTCACCAATCCTGCGGACCACCTCGCCGGGTGTGAACCAGGTCTTGGTGCGGTGGGTGCCCATGGGGCGGGGTCTGATCACCCACACCGGGTCTCCCACCCTGAACTTCTGCGCTGTCGAGCTCGGGCCGGACTTCTGACGCTCAGCATGCTCCTTCTCGAGCTGCTGGCGGATGTCCCGCGCCGTTTGCTCTTGCCGCGCGAAGAATTCCTTGGCATCCATAGCGATGCCATCACCAGACAAGGGAAGTCCCCTACCCAGGGGGTCCCTGCCGAACAGAATCTGGTGAGGGGACAAACCGCCCGGAGTGGGGGTGTCATGATGGGCCTTCAGAGCAGGCCACATCTCCTCAAACCAGTTCCGACGTGGATTGGTGATGTGGATCTTGCGCAGCTTCTCGAACAGCTGTCGTCCAGCCACTTCAGCACGGCCGTTAGACCGGCTGAGATAGGCGACGCTCTTGGCATGACGTATCCCCATGAGGGAACACATAGCCTTGAACCAGCCACCAGTAAACTGGGGCCCTCGGTCACTGCAAATGGTGCGGAGGATGTCAAAGACGGTCAGCCAATGACGAATCATCATGACTGCCACTTCCTTGGCAAGCAACCCCTTTTTGCGTGCCGGAACGGCTACAACGTAGCCGCTGTGGCGGTCCACACAGAGAACCACACAGTCAAAGGTCTCCTTGCCAATGTGCACTTCTGGCATGGAGAAGACGTCCATGGCCATGCTCTCCATGGGCTGGTCAGGAACCGGGGTCCATTGGGCTTCCCCCTTGACGTTCCGGTTATCGGGATTGCAGGCCTGACAGACCGAGCAACCCTTCCTGACCTTCTTGATGGCGGTGTAGAGAACGATATGGTCGATCTCAAACCGACGCTGCATGTCAAGAGCTTGCTTCTTGACCCCTGGGTGCAGCATGTGGAGGTGCCAAGCTTCACACAGCTCGAGCACCCGGGACTCCGGTACTAGCAGTTTACCATTCCGGTAGAGCTTGCCATCTTCCTCAGTCAGCCCCTTTGGCCACTTCTGCCCGTCGTCAGGGTCGGTCACAGCCCTATACTCGGCCGCAAAGGCCTCAGACTTGGCGTAGTCGTCGGTACAGTCGTTCTGGAAGCAAGACTCCGGGAAGAGGTGCTTGTCGGACTCAGCTCCCTCAGGGGCGAGTACACTGACCGCTCTGCTCACCCTCGACGCGAGGGGGGCATCCGCAGCCATGACGACGAAGCATTTTACACCCTCCTCCTCCATCAGGCGCTCCATTTCAATGATCCTCTTGGCTTCAGCGGTCTCAGCCTCATCGCCATGGGCAGAGACATCCTGCATGCCCTTGCTGGCGGGATAGGCCCACCTACTGAGACAGTCCGCCACAGTGTTATCCTTTCCAGGAATATACACAACCGTGAGGTCGAACTTGGCCAAGGTCTCATGCCATCTTGCCCGTCGGGAGGCAGGACCTGAGGGGGTGTCCACGTGCTCCTTGTGCCACGACTGCAGACTCTGGTGGTCGTTGCAGACGGTGACGTGATGGAGGGCTATGTACCCAGCCCATTTCCTGAGAGCCATGACGATGGCATACGCCTCCTTTTCACGGGGCGTCCACGTCCGTCTCTGGCCTTCCGCCAGGACTCGGCTCCAGAAGGCCACAGGCACGTGCCTCCCGTCGTCAAGCACTTGCTCCAACACAGCGCCAATGGAGTAGTCGGAAGCGTCGGTGCGCAGGACGAACCCTCGGTCGGGATCCACGAGGTGCAGACCCACTGCGGATAGCAGCGCCTGCTTCATCCCCTCAAAGGCACGGTCGGACTCAGCTGTCCAGACCAGGGCCTTCTTGGACCCCTTCTTGGTCTCCTCTCGATTGCCCTTGAGCATGGTTGTCATGGGGGCTGCATACTCGGCATACATCTTGATATACCCCGAGTAGTAATTGCAGAACCCCACATACGCCCGTAGCTCAGAGACCGTCTTGGGCTTTTCCCAGTGCTCAATCGCAGCCACCTTGCCAGGTATGGGCTTTCGCTGCCCGTTCCCGACCACGTGGCCAGCGAAGACCATCTCGCTTACCGCAATGGTGGCCTTGTCACTGCTGCCCGTGAGTTTGTGCCGAACCAGAAGGTCCAGCACTCGAGTGACGTCCCTCTCGTGTGCCTCCAGGAGCTCCTCGTAGCTCATACTGGGGTCCCCGGACGCGATGATCACGTCGTCCACGAAGGGGTCCGCACAGTCTCGCACCGGCTCAAGCAGGTTCTCCAGCATCCGCTGAAAAGCCGCATTGCCGTTGGTAACGCCCATGGGCATCACCTTCCACTGGAGAGGTCCAAGTGGAGTGCTCATGGCTGTGCAGGCACGGGACTCCTCGGCGAGAGGCATCTGATGATAACCATGTTTCAGGTCAATCACCGTGAAGATCCTCCGCCGGTGTTGCTTTTGCAGCATGTCCTCAATGAGGGGCAGCGTATAGCTGTCGTGCTGCGTTTGGGCGTTTAGGCCGCGGTAGTCTACCACGAGCCGCCACTCACCGGCAACCTTCTTGGGGACGACGAAGCACGGACAGGCCCATTCGGAGTGGCACGGCTCGAGCCAGCCTCTCTGGATGAAGTCACGGAGGATCTTCTCCATGGCCTCTTTCCTCTCGCCCCTCAGGGCAAACTCCCGGTGGCGATACACACGGGGGTCCTGCTTCAGTCGTATGTTGGCCTCGCCATACGGTCCACGCACCGGTGGGGGAAACACAGGCTTACCGCTGAAGAAGGTATCACCATACTTCTGCTTCAGCCTGGCCCTCAATGCCTGGATCTTGGGGCAATCGTCGGACTCCGCCTTGGCTTTTCCGGGCACTTGAACCACGGAGCTTACTTGAGGGGTAGCTACTCCGCTCGCTTTCGGCTCAGGTGGTCTTCCCAGGTGGCCCAAAGGGCCATCTCTGGTCTTGCCTCGGAACAGATCGCCGTAGGTGGGTGGGTTACCCCCGATTGGCTCGTCCTGGCTGGACAGGTGGTCCAGTACCCTCCTTACGAAGGTATCTCCATCGTAGGAACCAGAGACGATCGAGTCCACTTCCCACCAGGCTTTGTCCTGGCCTTTGCCCTCACGCTGGTTTCCCCAGTCATGAAAGGGCTGATCCATATACCCCTGAACCAGATCCCACTCCTCTTCAGTGAGGGGCTCTTCCGATTCCGATTCTTCGATGTCAACAGGGGGAACCGCAAAGCATTGCCTCCAATGCTCCGCTATGATGCGGTTGACACACACGAAGTCCGTGGTGTCGGCCTGATCAAGGCCCCCATCCACATAGTGGAATTCCGTTGGCCATCTCTGGGGTGGCATGGGCTGTCCCTTAGCGTCCTGATAGACACTCTCTCCAGCCGGTAGGACGACCTTGTTTAAGGTCATGTTGGTCAATGAGGCTACCCAATGTCGGGTACTTTCCTCCTCGGTGCATCCCATAGGAACAACCAGCACTGCCTTGGAGCGGTCCTTGCGAATCTTCGCTATCGCTCTTGGAATGTCCCAACGGGGGCAATTGATCCACATCAATCCCTGATGCGGACCCCAGTGCTTCTTCCACGCGGAGTCCTGGGCGCTCCAGTACTTCTCACATACCCGAAGATGGGCGGAGGTTCCTGAAGAGAACGCATCCAGGGCCAGATCCGACGCTCCCAGGTCCGCGACCACTCGGTTCACCACTTCCGGCCTTACGCCGTACTCCTGGTTTGCTGGCCCCGTGGGCTCAGTGTCCAGCGCGGCCACTTCGAGCTGATTGCGTTCGGGGTGGATCCATTGGCACTCCACATGGTGCTCAGTTGACGAAAGCCACGAGAGCTGGTCGTCCTGGTACAGGGTCATGGAGGCCTGGGCCGGGAGAACGCCGGAGTCCGTCTCCATCATGAAGTCGTATCCAACGATCATGTCCCAGTCCATCTCGGCCTCGTAGAAGCGACCGTGCAGGAGGATTTCCTTGCCGAGGTCTGGGCGGCTCAGCTCACGATGGTTCACGAACTGCAGCCCGATGGCCGCTTCCTTCGTGCCTCCCACCATGTACTGGCCGTTCGCCACCTTCAGCCTGACAGGCTTCCGACTGTCGGTCAGACACTCTGGTGGAAGTAGGCCAGCTGACTTGAGCTCCCGTGTCGACCAACACGTCGAAAACCCTTTCCACTTCCCCGCATAGGGCACGGACCTTAAGATGCAACTGCCGCTCGCGACCGACACGGCGCACGGCGTGCAAACTCAGGATCTCCGGCCGTTCCAGAAGCTCCACAAGCGACTGGTGCAGATCGTGGACAATGGGCTCGGGGTGCCCATCTGCAGCATCCAGCTGCGGTCCGGGTGATCCTCCGATACTCTCGGATAGATCCTGTAGTACATCAAACACATTCCTGGTCGCGAAGGACGGGCGGGTGCAAGGGTTCGTGCCTTCACTTGCCCTTACCCCGCCTCCGCGACTGGGCGCCGGACCGGGCCTTTCGCCCGCGGCAGTCCCCTTGTGCTTATCGACTCCCGACTGGGATGGTTCGGCGCTTCCCACGTCACCATCCTGCGACCGCCCTAGCTGGGGCCCTTGGCTGCAGGGGCTCCGCTAGGGGGCGTCGGTTGTGGAAGAGGGGGTGTTCTCCTCGGCCTCAACGTCGTTGACGCCCTTCTTCCTCCTCTCACTACGAGTAGGCTTCTTGTCCTTGTCCTTGTTCTGGTTGTTCTGGTTGTTCTCCTTGTTCTTGTTGTCCGACCTGGGGACCCAGTTCCGCTCGATCTCTTAGATCTCCTTGGCCAACTCGGTCCCCACCGACGACATCAGCTTGGCCAGCTCGTCCTTGTCGACCTCCATTTTGGCTTCCCGGATACCCGCGGGCGCACGCTTCTTCGACCCGTGCGCCTTCTTGTAAGCCTCCGCTTCGGCCTTGTGGACGGGGCATGTTCGGTGGTCATGGTTGAAGCCTCGCTTCCTCCCATAACACACGAAACAGCCCTGAGGGTGAGCTCGTATGAACTCCCCAAAGGACAGCGGAGGGTCGCCAAAGCGGCGGGTCCCTCTTCTCCTGCTTCCTCCAACCCTGCTGCAGGGGCTTCCAGTTTCCCGGCTTGCTCCCCGCGCTCAGGTTCTTGGCCACGAAGGCACACACGGCCACTTCGGCAGGCTCATTGTCGTCGTCATCGTCGACGAGAGTCTCATCGCCGCCGGCTCCCGCTGGGTCCATGGCAGCTTCCCCGCCAGGTCCCTCGCCAACGTAGTTGACGTCGCGGTCGCCGGGCCTCAACCCGCGGGTGTGGTGGAGGTTTCGGTACTCCTTGAGTACTTCCTCGCCAACCCACTCCAGGATCTCGTCGCAGCTCATCCGCGCCGGGATGGGCTGCAGACGGATGGTCTGGCCGCTCAACTCACACTGGTCAAGGTGCCACATCGCGGTCTTCTCGCGATCGCCCGAGACGGTGATGAGAAGAGCGTTCCGCAGGGAGTGCCGTTTGACATCCCGGGCCACGTTCTTCTTCGCCCAAGCCACCACGTTCGCATGATACACTTTGGGGAGCATCATCTTGACCGTGTGGTTGGACTTGGCCCTCTTGGATTCCTCCTTGGTGACCCTCTTGATCCATGCTTCCGGCAGCATGGAGAGCAGGCGAGCCTGCTCGTCACCCTCGTTCCGATCCTCCACGTTGCAGCGGAAGAGGGTGTATTTCCCTCGGAAGTCTCGCCAATCTCGTAGGCGGATCTCCCGTCCATCATGCTCAAGCTTGATGGACTTCCAGCGCTTGGCAGCCACCTGCGGAGCGTCCACCCGCTCCTGCTCGCTGAGCCACTTCTTGGCTTCCTTGAGGGTCTTGATTCTCCCCTCCTTGGTCGCCACGAAGTATAGCTCTCCGAGCACTTCCGGCAGGCCGTACCTGAACCGTTTGAAGACATATCTCTCCGCATCCGCGGGAGGCAGGTCTTCAGTGACGGTCAGCCCCCAATCGTCCAGCTTCTCCAAGAAGCGGTCGAGGTTGAGGGGGTTGCCATCGTACATGGGGGGCTTGATGTCCTTCAAGTCTTCCCACACGGCGGCATCCGCGGCCTTAGAGACCATGAATGCCGGCCGCGAGGTCGACCGAGGTTCCCATCGGCCTCGCCCACGGACTCCCACGGCCGCCACGTCCATCTCCTCGATGGAATCCCTGTGGCTACGCCGTGGTTCCCCAACGTACGCTGAACCAAAATGTTCACGCCGTACTCTTTCCATGTACGCATCCTCATCACGGCGCCGGCGGCTGAGTTCAGCGGCCTCCCGTCGTACACCACGCGGCGGGCTGATGTCGAACTCCTCCAGGTCCAGATCCAGGTCCTCACCTTCACCGACATCCCACTCCACGTCTCCTCTGGGGACCTCATCCCTGAGTCCACCATAACGTCCCCCAGCCATTGGGATTGGCTCCAGGGCTGGTGCGGGGCGCCGGGGGCGTACCGGTGTCCGCGGTGGAGCACGGCGGTTGCGGTACTCCGCGCTGAGCCACTCATCACGCCAATCCTCACTGCCACTGCCTGGCGGCACGCGCTCGTTGCGGCGGCCCGCGCTGTGGTGAGAGGGGGCGGTGAGAGAGGGGGCACTGGCGCTGGGGCGACTCCTGGGGGCTCCGCCGGGGGCGTGGGGTCTGCCTGGACCTGGTCCGGGTCCCCAGCCGTCGTCCGACGAGCCAGACTCGAGGGGTGGGTGGTCGCTGCCGACGCTCCCACGGGCTTCCAGCGCGTCCAGCCTCTGCTGCAGGCCGCTGACGACGTTGGTCAGCGACTTGGTCTCGGCCCTGGCGATGTCCAGCTCCTTCTGCGCGTGCGCGGCGACCCTGGAGATGCGAGCCGTCTCGCCCTTGCCCGTGTCTACCTCCAGCTCGAGCAACTGGACTCTCCTGCGGAGGTAGACAATCCACCGCCTGGTGGTATCCGGGTCGCCGTTCCCTGGTCCGTCGTCGGGGTCCCCAGGGGGTCCTCCAGGAGGGCCTCCGCCGGGTCCGCCCGGTCCAGGGGGTCCTCCCCCGCCCGGTGGTCCGCCTCCAGGGGGTCCACTCGGTGGGCGTCCTCCAGGGGGTCCTGATGGTCCTCCGCCAGGGGGTCCCGGTGGGTCTCCGCTGGGTCGCCTCGGTGGGTCCGAGGACGGGCGCTTCCTCGTGATGCCGAAGTCCATGTCGTCATCCTCCTCCATGTCGCCCCACCTGGGCGTCTCGGTCTCGGAAGGCTCCGAGCTCCGGTAGGGAGGAGGGAGATCTTCATCCTCACCTTCCGGTTCCATGGGGACGTCTCCGCCGCCTCCGCCCGTCCAAGCCACCACTTGGCGATGTCGGCGGCCTCGTT
The DNA here is from genome assembly GCA_964036045.1 of Eutreptiella sp. 'Long Island Sound 2002'. Taxonomy (NCBI): domain Eukaryota; phylum Euglenozoa; class Euglenophyceae; order Eutreptiales; family Eutreptiaceae; genus Eutreptiella; species Eutreptiella sp. 'Long Island Sound 2002'. The sequence continues at coordinate 38,362,033 of OZ038386.1, forward strand.
CATCCCCGTCACTGGCGGTGAAGAAGGGGTCACTGTCGTGGGGGTGTCCACCCGCTGGCCTCCGCGGCCTCTCGGGGGTCTTCCCCTTGCCCTTCCTCCGTCGACGGGCGGTGGTGCCACTGCTCCCACTGCTGCCCGTGTCCGCCTCATCCAGCGTCATCCTGGAGGAGGCGTCCCCTTCGAAAAGCTTTCGAAGGGTCTCCACTCGTGATCCTCCCGGGGGAGTCTCGCGGCGGAGTTTGGCCTCCGCCTCCTCCATTGCGGCGGCGGTGACTGCGGCAGCTCGTGCTTCGGCTTCCTCCCGAGCACGAGCCGCCTCGGCTTCCCGGGCCTGCTGCAGCCGCGCCTTCTGCGCTTCCAACGCCGCCAGCTCCGCCTCTGTCTTGGCCTTCTCCTCAGCGACCTTCCGTCGCGCGGCCTCGATGGCTTCCTTCTTGGCGGCGTCCTACTGGGCCTTGGCTGTCGCTTCGGCGTGGGCCCTTTCCTCCGCCTCCTTCTTTGCCCTCTCTTGGGCAAGCGCGTCTTCCAGCGCCTTCACCTGGGCCTCCTTGCAGGCAATGGCCTCCTGCGTCCGGCGGGCTTCCTCGTCGGTTGCCCTGATCCGGGCAGCCACTGCCTCATGGGCGGCCGCAGCCGTGAGACCGGCCGCGATGGCTGCCACTTTCGAGGCGTGGTAGTCCATGCCTCTGCCCCACTCGGTGGCCTCCTCATGGGCGATGCCGACGGCGCCCTCCACGGCAGCGTTCCGCTGCGTGGCCCGTTGCCGGGCAACCGGAAGGTTGCAGGGCACCCTACAGACGCGCTCACAGGCGCGCGCCACGTCCCTTTGGGCGGGAGCGGCGCTGCTGCTGGAGCTGGCCTGGTCGGCCGGCATTCCCCCGCGGTGGGCCGACTCCACGTCGCTGCTGGGGCCTGCTGGGGCCTGCTGGGGCCTCAGGAGCAGCCGACGGGGCTTGGCCTGGGTCTGCTTGGCGACTTCCATGAAGTCACCAAGGGTGGCGTGGCCGGGGTGATGACCACCATTGGCCCGTTGGGGACTGGGGGCTGGGGTTCCGCCCTTGGCGCCTTGGGCGGCTTCTGCGGCCAGGGACTCCTGGTACTCCCGCCACTTCCGGTCCCGCTTCTTGTCCCCGGCGGACCGCTTCTCCTTCGCCAGAGACGCGCTGCTGCTGCCCTGCAGCCTGCGCTCGCTCCCCGGCTCCGAGAACTTCCTCTCGATCAAGTCCCACATGGAGACGTTGATCGAGGCGCCCGACGGGTAGGCGTTGGGGTCCTCGTCCTCCTCAATCCCGTCGGGGCGCAGCCCTTCGCGGGGCCTGTCCGGCCGGGTCCAGGTCCTCCAGCGCCTCTGCTGGTGGCGGTACTCGTACCCTTCCGCCCGCAGCCAGTCCTCCACGGCCTGCAGGCGGTCGGGGGCGATGTCCGTGCGGAGCTCGAAGCTCCTGGGCATGCCGCCTTCGCACTGGGGGTGGCTGTGGCGGTAGTGCTGGTCCCAAACCAACCCACGCAGTAGTTGCGCTGCATGGGGGTGGGGCCGCGGCCACGTCCTGCCCGCTTCTTGCCAATTCACCATGGCAGCGGGGGCGTAGTTGGTCTTGAAGTCCTTGATGTGCACTCGTTCAACTCAACGAACTGGTTGTGGTTGTTGAGGCGGGTGCTGCAGCACTGGATTGGAAGTGCGGCTGGTGCTGGTCAGCCGGTGGTTGTGGAGGTGGTTGACGCGGCCTTGCTGGTCGGCCGATGGGACTCCGGGTCGGCTGATGGGGCTGATGCAGGAGTCCTGGTCTGTGCACCTCTTCCACGGTTGCTGCGCGGTCAGGGCGAAGCTCTGGACGGCGCTGCGGGCTCCGTGACGAACTCGGCGCTGTCGCTGAGTGGCGCTGCGAGCCGCTGCGCTGCGCTGCGAGACGCTGCGCTGCGCTGCGAGCTGCGAGCTGCGCCGCGCTGCTCGGGGTTGGTGGCCCCGAGTGGCACGCGAGGGCTGGGTAACCCCGCGGCGGTGAAACGCTTTTGACGCGTTCCCGTGGGGGGCCGGCCACGGGACGCTGCGGGACACGCGCAAGTGAGCAGGCAGGCAAAGCACTACGCTCACAGGGGCATCAATGCGCTCATGTCATGTGACAAAGCGTTTCAGAATCCTTGCCACTCTGAAATGAGGGAACGAAAGTATGTACAGCAACACATCAGGATATGTACACATGGGGTTGAGACTGGACTGGGGTAAGGGCATCAAGGGACAATAGACACTCAGTCCCAACTCATATCCCAATCCCAGGTCCGACCCTCTCAGTGGCTGGTGGGGGCGGGGGCTCAAACACAACCCATGCCCTGCTCAGTCCGGACCCTGAAACCCTGCCAATGGGGGAGGTGTACCGCACAGCCACAGGCGAGTTCCTGGGAACCAGTTGGCTTCCTATGCTCCATCAACTGCAGCTCCCAAATCCTCTCTGAGCCAGAGATATGGCCCCGCCATTATCACCCAGGAGTTGGTAGCTGAAAATGGGCTGTTTCAGCCCAAACTGAAATTAACTCAAGAATCCCCAAAATTGAACCCTCGTCCGGACCCGCCAGAGGTAGGGACGAGACAACTGACCCTATGCCCTTCGAGTACGTACTCCCTGGAGTCCTCACCCAACCTGGTTCCCTCTGAGGTCCTGGCATCAGGGCAACACGGATGAGTCAAGTGGGGCCATGATGCCAAAATCACCAAAATTGGCGTCATTTCCACGCGTGGCTCGCCCGGCCAAGGTAAGGCCAATGGCTCACAGGGTAGGAGGCAGGACCTAGCACTTTCATCTGAGTGTACAACTTGAAATTAGGTCCGGGATCCATGTGGGGATACAGTAATGGGGCCGCCAATTGACCACACGGAAGGGGGAAATTGGGGTCCCAAAATGGGGTCATTTTGGCTGCTCGAAATGAGCCAAAATCCAAGGTATTCCCAATAGGATATCTCCACGCCGGCTTGGAGATCGGATCTGCCATTCCATACGCAATCCACCAGGAGTCCAACAGCGACTCCCATGCCTTTGGTTCCTAAAGATAATCATGCTACTTGGCGTGGTGACGATCCCAATTGGGTCCACAAATGCCAAAATGGCAAAATTGCCCACACTCACTTTGCGCTAGCGCCTTAACGAAGGTAGCTCCGCTTCGCCCACGTGGTGTGCGAACCATGGGGACCAATATCCATATCACCCATGTCATATATGGTCCATTGGTCCATGCGTCCGGCGTGCACGAGGGTTAGAACATGGGGCACGGCGGGCAGCAAAAGTGGAAAATTGCTCAAAATGTCCAGAAATGCGCACACTTATGGTTGGGGCAAATGGGACACATGCCCGACTTGGACCGGAGTGTGCCATAGGATTGGTATGAAGTCATATGTATCCAACATATCTTTTGGGCGTCGCCCAACTCCTCCGGTATTGGGAATGGCAGGGTCGCCAAGTGAGCCCATGATTTGGGATAGTCCCAAATCGCCAACATGGCGGCCACGGTATGCCAAGCCTAAGAGGAGTTACTCGCCGGGTCCAAGATATGATGGGCACCGAAGTATGTACCCTTATAACATACTTAGGTCATGATATCAATTGAGCGCAACGTTGAGATACAAGGTCGCCACTTGACATCATGACGGGCCAGAAAACGGCAAAATTGGCACAAGCACGCACAAAAGTGCCTTGAAAGGCGCACAATTATATTATAATATCTTCGGCTTGGATCGTGCAATCACTTAATCCTTCTAAACACAATGACTTGACACCCATGACCTTCGATTCCACATATGTGCTCCACTTGGGGCGCTTTGAAAGGTTACGAGCGCCGCTTCCCAAGTGGGCACATGAAAATATGGAAAATTGTAAAACACACACCTTGCTCCCAACGCATCGCTTCGGGATCACCACACAAGCTTCCCTTCACGAAGGTTAGGCTTGTAATTGATCGTAGGGAATATGGAGAAGGGGCTTGCACAATATGAGGTCCATTGGCGGGTTTGTCTTGGAGCGATGGACCCGCCAAATGGGCACTCAACACAACACACCTGGCACATATCACATATTGCCCAAAAAGGTAGCTCCCCCCACGATATGTCATGCCCCTCCAAGGGCATAACTTTGTGTCAATCGCTCATAGGAACTCAAGGAGAGTTCCTATGCAACACCAACACTTGCGCGCTACACTCGAAAGTTATCTTAACGCACGCAATGTCATGGCCAAAGAGTTATAACGCAAACTCTACCCTCTTGACCATGATCCCTTACACTAGCGCGCACGTGTGGAAACGCAAGGCATATGATGCTTCTCAAATTACGTCGGGAGTATTGTGAATACAGCCCACGTTTTCTTATTGTCATTCCTCGCAAGCAACACGAGATATGACCTTCACAAGTGGCCTCACGAATCAACTTTGTTTTGCCCATATCTTTGAGACAAATGGAGGGCAGGATAAAAGGAAAGTTGATTCGTGGATAGGGAAGCACGTAGGTCCACTCGAAGGAGGTCAAATTAAGTGCGGGGATGTCGAAGTCGAAAATCCGATTTCGACATCCTGAAAATTTCGGATTAAGGTTGCGAGTGTAAGATGTGAAAATTGCGGAAGCATCCATGCAGTTCCTGACGACTTTGGAGCCTCCGTGACGGATAGCGTTAAAATTTCCATTGATTACAGTTAAACTGGCGGTTACGGTAAAGTCGCGATCCAACCGCCAGCAGTCAAAACAGTGAATATCAGCACGGAAGCGTAAAAATTGACGGAAACCATATGAAGATAAAACCCTGTTGATTCCTGATATTCTGATACACAAATCTCCGCTGGCGGTGCATCGGTTGCCGATGCGGGGCTTTACGGCACGGAACACGGGGTTAGTGGACCGGAGACCGGTTGCGTGCCCTAACCTAGCCATGGGGTTCTGGGTACCGCTTCATTATTCAACTGTTTCGAGCAATACAACTGCATGATGTGCTGTTGTTGGCTCGCGAACAATTCCGGCTGGATCTCATCCAGGGTTACCTGAAGGGCCGCCAGTCCATTTTCAAGAACGTGACGGGCCAATTGGTGGTTTTCAGTACGATAGTTAGTCTTGGCTGCGTAGCGCAGCCCAGACTCTTTTCGTTCTGACAGCACCAAAGGTACGGAGAAGAGCCCACCGCCAAAGTTGCAGAGCAGAGAATAGGGGCGTTGGAGAGACAACATTTTTACCTGGGGGTTTCTTCGCAGGAAGTCGGTGCCAATGACGATGTCAAAGGCGTCAGTGTCCAACACTCTGCAGTGTTGGGTCACAGTTTCGGCGCCAAGACAAATAGTCACATCGACACCCCCCAAGGAATGGATGGTACGCCCATCCCCTACTCTTATGTCCACTGTCTTATTTTTCTTGAAAGTCTTTAGCAGGCGCCGGGCCACTATAGAGAGTATTGCGCCGGTGTCAAGCACTGCTCGAAAAACTTGATCCCCGATTTTTAAGAGGATCCAGAAAACCAAGTCTTCCTTTTCAGAGCCGCCCCCCTACTCCTCAGCAGGAAATTTGACATCCACCCCTGCAGCCATGAGGGACTTGGCCATCCAGGCCAGTCGCCTCTTCTTGGAGTTAGTCCCCCTCAGGGGAGGCGTTATCCCCCTGTGAATGCTTCTTGGGGTGAACCTGGGCAGGAGAGGGAGAAGTAGCGGGCGCTGATGAGCCCCTCCCGGGGTTTGGGGTTCCACCCTTGCCACCCCCCTTGCCTCCTCATCTACCACCCTTATCTGCATTCTCGGGAGTTCTGGAGGGTTTTTGGGCCTTCTGATGTTCAGCCTCCTGCCGTTTGTGTTTGTCACTCTCACGTTCTTTTATGTGACATTCGTCCTCGTAGTGACGACGTTTGGGACAATATCCACAGGTGATGGTGCACCTGAAATGGTCCTGATGGGTCACTGTTTTCCCATCTTTAGTGTGCTGTTGTTTCAGTGGCAGCATAAAACCACTGCGGTGGTCGCCGTCAGGGGCATGAAAAGGTCCCCCCTTGTCATTGACAGGCTTGCAGTAGAAGAGAGGGGGTGTACCTGCTTCAGGTCTAGCCTCATTCATGGCACGCAGGCTACCCCTACCTTTAACACCACCCTGGTTGGCGTTAGTGGGATTTATTAGGCCCTTTCCCTACGCCACCCTCGGGGGTAGGGCTGCCACCTCGACCCAGGTGATTCTTGAGGAATTTCTCCATTTCGGAGTCATTTTCCCTCTCAGGGGCCAGCTCGATAAGCAGGTCCACAAGGTGGTCGTACATGTGGGTCAGACTCTTCCTCTCAGAGGTAGTGCGGCAATCTGTAACGATCTTCCATGTTGGTCAAGTCAAATAACCTTCTCCCAATGATATTTTGAAAATGTTGAACTCAAAATCCAAAAGTTCCAACTTGCCAATGACCAAGGATGTCTATTCTTTAGCATGGTACATGGATGGACACCACAAACCTCAATCAAAGTAAATGCACAATGACAAAGGCGAGCAAAGACACTTTCCACACTTGGTCTTGGTCCTTGTTGAAGTTCTCTCACATAGAGTATCACATAACATTTGAACAATGAACCTTACATAATGTCATCTTATACTTATCTATGAAATAGATAAGTAAACATACAAACAAGAGCACCACAAATAGACACTCAGTTTTATACTAATACCAAAGCAACACAATTGAGTACTCTACACCACGAGCAACGCTACGGCGACAAAGATTCGTGTGTGTCGGACCTCTAACATGTGTGAACGGCAAAATCAGCCCGTCACACCAAACAAAGAGCACCAATCAAATTGTATGGGTCTAAAACCACAGAAATCCACGATCCCGTAAATTCAGACCAACAGAAATCAGAATTAGAAAATTCAAACCCAGTAGGCTCACGCCCGATCGCGATTTGTGTCGCGCGCGCACCAGGCCAGAAAAGGAGTAATTCAGCACCCCTAGGATCTACTGCATCCCACCTCAGAGAAATGTTGTGTGTGTGGGGGGCTTGGATCGGTCTTGGGACCGATGCCGTGGGGGGTAACCCAAAGGGGGAAAGCCAACCCTATTGCACTCCCCTCCCAAGACCGAACTTAGGGTGCAACCCTAAGTTTGAGCTAAAACCAGAACCATATAGGATTGGCTGACCACAGACAGTGATGTGGGGGGGTTATGTGTCCCTTTGTGGGCGTGTTTGTGGGTGTGGTAGGGCGGGTTCAAGACCGCAACGGCCGCGGCACCACTTGAGTCCCTACAGGGCAGAAATTCAGACAAAAAGACAAAAATTCAGCCATCAGGCAAGCACAAAAGCAAGCAGTCACAGAATTCAGGACCCCAGGAGTCCAGAGTGACAGAAATTCAGCCCTCCAGGCGTCAGGAACACCAGAAAAGCCAAAAATCAGGAATCAGCAACACAACCTGCAGGTGTACCCTCCTTACACACTCTCCCAGTGCTATCCCAAGTACGCCTTCACAGCCTTAGCGACCACTGCACCTGAATATATGGGGTGTTATTAGCCCGCGGAGGCTGAATACCACGTGGCCCTCTCCTGGCGGGATATCTGCCGCAGGTCACACATGGGGGCCCAACTCAAGCCTACCTCCATCGCCCTCGTAGCCGCACTTGACTACCCGTCGGCAACCAAAATGGACGTGGCAGAAAACAGAGCTCACACAGCAGTACTACCTTCAGTTGCATACCATGGGGGGGGGGGTACCGGCCACAAGACTCACTCTCGGCTCAATGGCACACCAAGCAAGGTTCGGGTGGGGGGGTCTTGTTCACCTACGCACTGCATTCCGCCATAGGGCTCACCACAGCACATTCCGGCGAGCCCCTTGCCCCTAAGACGGTGGCGTGGGCCGTCTTGGCGGGGGCCTGCTGCGGTGGTACCCAGTGAGGGAAAACGAATATTGACCGCTCGCTGGGGGGGGGGGGGGAGCTCACGGCCGAAGTGCAGTGGGCTCCCTAGCTCCTACGGACAGCTCACGTGGCCCGCACCTGCCCTCCCGGGCCCTTAGGACCCAAAAAACAACAACTCACATAACCTCATATTTTTTATGGCCGTGAGGATGGGCCATGGCTCTCTCCGGGCTCGTATGGAACTACAGCCATACATGTTGGTGTGGATGTGACCAAGCAGAAGAGCGTAGGACACATGGGGGGTTAGGGGGGAAAGGAAAACACCGAACCAGACAAGCTCAATGCACACCCAAGACTTGATCTGTTTGTGTGTCGGCGGCTGCACATCACATCACGGCTGACGTGCAGCGGATCCCCTGACCCTGTTCAACAGACAGCTCACGTGTAGGAGGGGTGAATGACCACCTGTAACCGGCATATACCGCACGTCAGGTGCCCGTAGATCGGCTTCAACAGGGGGACACCAGGAATGGTCCATCTAGCACCGGTCCCCGTAGGAATGGAGGTTGTGGGCGTTCCCCGAACGCGCCGTGCAGTCACCGAGCCCCGTGCTCGGTGCTGGACATATGCAGAGAAGGCAAAGAGGAAGAGGGCCATCAAGCTTAAATGACATCTCACAAGAAGATTAAGCAGGGCAAACACACGTGTATGTGAGTATGCTTGTGTGTGTGTGATGTTGGGAGAGTAGAATCCATGAAAAGTCAAGTCGCACCAGTAAATTGAAGAAGACCAACTTAAATGTGGCATCCCAGTGTAAGTGCGGCTAGCCCCATCTGCTCAGATTTTCAGACATTCTGTCCAGATTGGCTACATTTTGGTCATTTTCTTTGCTTCGGCGGAATCGCCGCCTCGCAGCTCAGTCTCAGGATCAGACCTATATATTTCTGAGATGCCGGATCTGATTCCGCGGTCCGTGCCCCGTAAATCCGCCGCGTTCCGATCATTTACCTGGAATCGCCATTTGCCGCTGACGCGCGCTCGCGGGCCAGATCGGCCAAACATTTTTCATAATTGGATTTATATAAATCTTTTCAGACAGATATGGACACTCAGATGTATCTAGAATAATCCGCATCAATTTTCGTCATAGACTGGGACTTTCTGCCGGATAACACTCAACATGGATCTTGCTTCAGTTGTTGCTGCTCTTGCCTCCGTTGGTGTCCGAGTCTCCGGTTCTACCCCCAATAGCAGCGTTCAGGTCGACTCCTCGCGTGCCTGCCCCACTGGTCTTGCCGGCCCCCAGCCCTCCGGCACCATCAACGACCCAGGGCAGCACTTTCATGGTAGCAGAGGCTACCTGAAAGTTGTTCCTTTGGTGTCCCAACCACAGCTGGCTCCCGTAGACTCCGCCGCTCCTGGAGACGCAACAATTACGCTGCCGTGGTGCTGTGCGAACGAGGCCTTGAGAGGAATGCCTTGCGCAAGCCCAAGCTGCCCAAGAAGGGCACAAATCAGCAGCTGTGGAGGCCCAGATTACCATCAAGATCCCAGTCGAAATTGGCCATCAAGCAGCTGGAATCTCCCAGCCTACGCCGATGGCAACGCTCCGGTGGAGCTTACGGACCTGGCAGGTACCAATACTCCTTACCAATGTCCACATTTTGAGACCATCGAAGCCGACATTGACGACATTGAGATGGGTGGTCCAGGTGAGGTACCTACCTATAATCGACCAGCCTCTTGGGCACAATGGGACAACCATTTGTCTTCAGAAGTGACCTGTAACCTTGAGGCGCTTGAGGCCCTTTGTCTCTTAGCCACGTCTAAGCTGAGTGGACAAGAAAGAATCGCCTCTGATTTTTTATTCGAATATTTTTTCCTCCTTCAAGAAGAAATTAATACCAGGATGTGGTGGTGTTCTCAAGAAGATGACTCTTTTGACATTTTTTTGCAGATCTGGGAGGCAAGCCCCTTCCCGAAGGAGAAGACCAAGGCACCTGTTGCCGGGCCCTCCGCCCCTCATCCCCCTGTTTCCATCCGCGACGATCTAGCCGCCGCGGTTGAGGAAGGAATTTTAGAGGCAGCCAGGCAGGCAAGCCTGGAAATTAGGGCTGAGGGAGCTCCCCAAGTGGACTCCTGGCTGCGGACGACTGAGATTAGCGGTCCGACAGCCTGCTCAGGCCCTTCAGGACACGGTATGTACTGTCCTGCCAACTGCTCTTGCAGATTCCAGCGAGACTCTGAGCTCCAATTGCTCAAAGATCAAATGCAACTCATCATTCAAACGCTGGGAATTAAAGATCTTTTCAAGACACACATGAGGTCTGAGGGCGCATCATCGCTGGAACAAGTAACAGAACCGTCGGAGGAGGCGACAGAAAATTTTTCAATTGCTCCTTCGGTGGACTCTAAGACCACCGATGCAAGGATCAGCAGGACTAAGCTAAAGGAAAGGGTTACAATCTCTCGATCTCAGAGTAGGACGGCGAAGGCTAGGACTGAGGCTCAGAATGCCAAGCGAACTGCCTCCCGTACTGCCCTTCCTGCTGCTGATTCCAATGCATTAGCCCAGATGTTGCTCGCCCAGACCCTCGCCGGAGCTGGTGTGGCTAATGATGCCGCCAAGGTGTCTGCCATTACGGCCGGTGTTGGGCTGGATTCACTTCTAAATCCTACTTCATTGCGACTTCGTCAGGTTGCCAAGCAACCGAAGTATAATGGAAACCCCAGACGTTGGCCTCAGTTCCAACGGGAATTTAGACTGTGGGTTAAGACTCAAAAACTTCAAGATGATCAGTTCCTGATGGCCCTCTTGGACTGCCTTGAGGGAGCGCCGGCCAACACTTGGCTCAGGACCTGGAGTGATCGTGAGGATTCAAGTTCCCCCCTTACCTTTGATGAGGTGTCGGAACAGTTGGAGGTACGTGGATCCCGGCTGCCAGAGGACCATTACCACCAGATGTTGAAGAATTTTGCTTCGTTCTCGCGATTAATCTTGCACGAAGTGCAAGACAAGAGACAGCGCTTCTGGAATCTAGTGGAAGAATCTGAACATTCAGGCGAAAAATTTTCTAGTGCCGAGCTGAAAAATCTGATTTTTGATAAGATCCCCTCCGAAACTGCCGCCACCCTTCGGAATAAACAGTCCGAAGAAAAGGTCAAGACCTGGTGGGCGGAGGTCGAAGGCTTTGATGCCTCGGCCAACAGGTTTACGGTCAGGGAGGCACTTCAAAAGTGCTCCCCCACGTCGTTTTCCAAGGTGAAATTCACTGAAAACACGTGGAAAATCAAATTTAATGAACACGAGGATCGGGACTTGTTTGTCCAAGTCCTCAACAAGGGATTAAGCTTCCATGGCCAGGAACTGGGTGTTTTCGTTCACCCCGAAGGAAATGTGGGAAGAGGTTGAGAGGCTCGCTGACGCCGCCAATCAAAATTTCCATGAGGGTCTTGGGGGAAACAAGAATACCCAGCAAAACATCCAAAATGGGGCCCAAAAGGGCAACAAAAAGGTGAATGACACCCAGAATGTTCAGGATCACTGTAGCATCTGTCTTCTTTTAGGTTCTACGAACCGAGCTAAGACGCATTCTACTGATCATCACCGATGGTCTGCTTACGATCACAAGGTGATTGGTGAAAATGTCAGTAATTCGCAGAATTCAGACAGGAATGACAGACAGGTGCATGGTGGAAAGGGTTGAAAAGGGAATCCGACCCCCTCCGGTGGAAACAAAAATACTGGAGGCCCTGGCGGGTTCCAAGGCACAGGAAATCGGACTCCATCCGGCTCCGGTGGGCAGCCGAACGGCCAGAAAAATCCCAATGGCAACGCCAGAGGCGGAAATCGAAATCCAGGCCAAACCCCTCAATCCGGTACAAACAAAGGAAATGCTCCAGGATCACAGGGTAAAGGTAAGGGAAATCCTTCTGGGACCCCTTTCTCTGGTAAGGGCAGAGGGCGTGGCGACGGTGGTGGTCCATCATCCGGCGGCCGTGGCCGTGGACGTGGAAAGGGCAACCATCGTGTGGATCAGGTCTCAGGTGCAGATCAGGTGTCCGATGTGGATCAAGATTATGTCGAAAATGCCCTGAATCCAGCAGATGATCCGTTCCAAGATGAGTGGATCGACGAATCAGGCTGTGTTCACAATGTTAACGCAGCCACTGGAGGTCAGAACGCCTAGGGGAGCCATGAAAATCGCCCCTCCCCAGGCGATTTCAGGCATGATCCCCAGATTCCTGATCGACCATTACTTGATGTAGGGTCGCTTGTCTCCTCTCCCCTGGATCCGGCAGCGGATCCTTCTGTTGTAGTGGACGAGGTTGGTGTACAGTCCAAGCACAGGGCCCGTCAGTTTGTCACAAAGCTGTGGGTCTCTGATTGCAAGGGAAATTTCCACCTCGCCACTTGTTTGTGTGACAATGGATCAGAGGTAAATCCCCAATCCAATTCGTTCTTACCCGACGACTGCGTGTTTGAGTCGCCTCATCCTGTTACCCTCGAGGGAGTTTCTGGACATTCTCTCGCAGGTGGGCAACCCGGTTGTTATATATCAACTCATTTGGTCGCTCAAGACCTTTGGGAAGAAGGTAATGTGGAGGAAGTTGTCCTTAAGGATGACTACTTCTATCGTGCCGACATAAAGTATGACCTTTCCTTGGGCCATCCTTGGCTTCGCAAGAACAGGGTGGCGCCCGTAGGTCATCGGCGTTGTTTTCTGCTGGAGTCAGGTCCCTTAGAGCGTCCTGAATTTCGTTTTTTGCACGCAGGGTTTAAAAGTGCAGAAGAATTTTTGAAGCAAAAAGTTACCCCAAAATTTGGCGAAGATGTCACCATTGCAGAGGTGAATGGGAGTGCCGATTACTCCCGAGAGTTAGAATGTCTTCGTAGGGACTCCCAGCCACGACGCCCTTCGCGCTGGCACTCTTCATCCTACAGAGTTGTCGACAAATGGCGCGATGCAATTTGTGAATATTTTCATGAACACCATTCCTTTTGGCCACAGTATGATGCCTTTGCTAACCGTAAGAACAAGCGCTTTGATAAGCACTTTAGCGACGCTTGGACCCATAAATGGGACAAGAAGTTGTGGATTAATCCTCCGTTTCACTTCATCCAGCAGGTCATCCACAAAATCAAGCAAGATAAAACCCAGGCAATTTTAGTTGTGCCCTTGTGGGACGACAAGCCTTGGTTTCAGGAATTACAAGACATTTGTGTAGATTACATCGAACTTCCCAGGAAGATTAAGCTGTATGCCAGGGACGACACAGGTCCCCTGCCACAGCGGTCCTGGAGTTCGCTTGCATTCCTGGTGGATGGAAAGCTTTCTGACTCTAATTCTGCTGATTCTAGTACAGATTCCTGTGTTGGGTCTGAATCTGAGGTTGAGCGTGGTACTGATGATGAATCTATTTTTTCTGATTTTTGTCCGTCAGATACCCAAGGTGATCCAACGTCAAATGGATCCGCCTCGTCTCCCTCTTCCCCAATACGATCGACATCGAAAAGAATCTTCAGTGCACGGGCGAAGAAAAATCTTAAATCGCGCCGCAAATTCAGAGTTTTTTATGAAAAACCCCCTGTGGAAGCTTTCATAGATCCTTTCGAGGAGCTGGATCACGAAGATAATCTCTGGAATGTCGACACTCGACCCACCTATCTTCAAGAGGCAGTTGATACGGACCTCTTTAGGGACATCCGTAAGAAGATTCTTCCTGCCAAGGCCGAAGAAGTCGCCAAAGTTTTTTCGACAGTAATTCCTGGCGATCAGGTGGAAACTGAATTGTGTTCCAAGGCAAGAGAAAAGATTTTTGAGGAACGGAAGGACACAACCCTTTCGGGGAAGTTGATCAAAGACCCCCCTGTCCGTGGGCAGTTCGGTGAAGCCTTCATCGAGCTTCGTGAAGGTTACAAGGCGAAGAAACAGCGCCCTTATGAGAACCATGGACATAAACATGAGATCCTCAGAAAAATCATCGAGAGAAATCTCAGGGAATTTGGTTGGCTTGAGGGTTGTATGACCAGCGAATGGTGCTGTGCACCCTTCACAGTCCCGAAGCCGCCGCCTGCAGACCAGAACACTCTTGAAGGGTGGCGAATGGTTGTTGATTTTCGCAATCTCAACGCCGAAACCAAGGCGGATTCGCACCCCCTGCCCCTCATTGAGGAGGAAATGTCCAAGAGGGCAAGAGGTCGTTTGTTTTCTGTGCTGGATCTCCGTCACCGCTTTCACCAAATGCCGTTGAGGAAGGACAGCCGACCTCTCACTTGTATGTGCACGCCATGTGGCCCAGTCCAGTGGACAGTCATGCCCATGGGCCTGAAAAACGCCCCCTCATTTTTTCAAAGAATGATGGAGGATGTGCTTTTTACAGCCCATCCAGAGCTTCGTGCCTTTGTGAGTGTGTACATAGATGACATAATCATCGCGACGGAGGGGGAGGGACTGACCGAAGCCGAGCTGGTGGCCCTACATGAAAAGCAGCTGAACCAAGTTTTGGACATTCTTGATGCTAATCAGCTGATTTGTGGGCCAAAGAAGGGAAAATTATTTTTAAAATCAGTCGAATTTTGTGGTTCTCTCCTACAGAATGGCACCCGACGACCCAGTCCAGGGAAGCTCGTCGCTATTCAGAAGTGGAAGCGCCCTGAGACGATCAGGGAGTTGAGAGGATTCCTGGGTTGTTGCAATTTTTACCACACTTTTGTACCGAATTATGCCAAATTTCCTGCCCCCCTCACTGAATTATTGAAGGTAGGGAGAGATGCAGGCAAGGCAGGTTCAAAGGTTCGTGTCAAGTGGACTGACGAGTGCGAGGAGGCCTTCCATCACTTGAAGGTGGCCCTCTGTGAAGTCGCCACGTTGCATGTGCCCCAATTCGACCGACCCTTCTACATTAGAACCGACGCTTCTAGGTACGCGATCGGAGCTGTCCTTGAACAGGTTGATGAAGCCACAGGTGATCATTACCCTCGTGCATTTTGGTCGCGGAAGCTAGCCCCACGCCAAATGCAATGGTCGCCGCGTGAGCAAGAAACCTACGCCATAATCTGTGCTTTGAAAAAGTACCAATCGTGGGTTGGCACCAATCGAGTCGAGGTCCTGACGGATCATCGATCTCTGGAGTATTGGGCCACCGAACACATTGATACTGTCGCGAGCCCAGCTGGTCGACGGGCCAGATGGCACGAATTTCTCAGTCTGTTTGACCTCCATGTGTCGTATTTGCCTGGAAAACACAACACGGTAGCGGATGCTCTGAGCCGATGGGCTTACCCCGCTTCAGAGGGGCTGCAAAGTACTAACATCCATGGTACGGAGCATGACCGCCATGTAATAATCGAATGGGATCAAGAAGAAAAGAAACTCATTCGACGTGCATGCGTGCAATGCGCTGTTAAACAGCACGCATTACCGTGCCATGACATCACGGCCATCTCAGATCCGGCGCATGCTCATGAGATCTGCACCAAAACACTGAAAGTCGTGGAGAAAGTCACCGATCCCTCCTCAGGGAGTGTGAAACGGTTTGACTATACCCGACGAGTAAGTCGATTTCGGTTGATCCAGGGCATTAAGCGTCGAGATCCGGCCAAAACTCCACCCCTGCCGAAAGATTCCCTTATCATCCGTGACTGGACGTCCGATTATCTGCAGGATCCCATGTTTAAAGAGGTCTTTGGAAATCTCAAATCCAAAGATGCTCACAAGGATGGGATTTTTTCTGAGTATTCGTTGGATGGGGGGGAACTGTGGATGGAGGGTAAATTGTGCGTACCAGACGCCCTGGCCCCCCGAGTGTTAAACTGGTGGCATAAATGGGAGTCCCCCCACGCACATGGCCGTCGACTGTGGTCGATGATTAAACATACATTGTTTGGCTCACGGCTATATACTCATTGCATGAAAGTAGCCGCCGGATGTGCCCAATGTGCTGTCTCGACGCCCCCCAGCGCGAAGAAGCACGGCCATCTGGGGCCTCATCCTATTCCGGAGCGCCTCTTTAACAGAGTCACCAGTGATTTCTTCTATCTCGGTGAACTCGATGACGAAGAGTGCCATTGGACTAATAAAAAAGTCAATGGTGTGCTCCTCATTCAGTGCCGTCATTCCGGCTACATTCAAGTGTTGCCTTGCAACATTGAGTCGATGACTGGCAAGGCTGCCGCCAAATGGTGCGCGCAGACCTGGATGGGAGGTTGGGACGTCCCATCCGAGGTGGTGACGGATTCAGGCAAAGAGTACACCTCCGAATGGTGGAAGGAATTATGTGCTCGCCTTGGAATCCACCACCTCCGATGTGAAATCCACTCGCATCGAGCGCTGCCTGGCGAAAGAGCCGGCCGCTCAATAATAAATATGCTTCGTAAGGAGCTCGCGAGTGAAAAGGATTTCCATTGGATGGAAGTTCTCTTCGCATTGCTTCGCCGTTACCACAACACGCCTTTGTATCATGGCCTTTCTCCAAATGAAATTGTCTTTGGACGAAAGAAGTGTTGGTGGAACATGCCGTTGAATAATCCTCGCCCCTGTAAAGATGCTTCGTTGTTTTTGGACGATGTCCAACGAGCAGATAAAACTGTCTCCAAATTAATCGAGAAGCATCAAGCTGACTGGCTTTGGGTTCAGAATCAAGGCCGAAAAAACCCCCACAATTTTGAAGTCGATGATCGAGTTTGGCTTCGAAAATCCGAAACCACCCTGGACGGAGATGACAAGCTTCTTCCCTTGTGGGAGGGGCCATTCGCTGTTACAGCGCGTCTTGGTGAGAACAGGTGGAGGATTCGTGTGGATGTCAGCAGGGAAATTGACGTTTCCGGCGATCGCCTCAAGAGAGAGATCCCCTCCCCCAAGGATCGGGTTAAACCCCTTTTTTGGACTGCGAAACATTTGTCTGATCGGGTCATCGAAGGGGGGAAGTACGAACTCAAGAGGATTGTTGAAGCAAGACGTGACGCCAAGGGCGAATGGGAATTTCTGTGTGAGTGGAGGGGCTTTGATTCCAGTCACAACAACTGGGAACCAGCCCAATCTTTTGTCCATGGATACACCAAGGGGTTCATCGACTTCCTGAAGAAGCACCCCGAAATTGGAGTACTCCTGACAGACTGTCTGTCGAAACCAGACAGACAAGTGGAGAGCGACGGAAAACGACCTGTGGTGAATCGAGATCCAGCCTTTTACGGCCCTCAGCAGCCACATTCCAGGGCTGATCCGTCGATCCCCCCTCCTGCGGTCAGGCCAGCCCAGGAGCCAAATGAGGACCAAGCTTCGAGTTCGGCCGCTGATTTGCAGCGCCCAAGCCGTACGAGGGCCCGACCAGACAGGTTGGTGGTCACGTGTATTCGTGCTTGGCCGAATTCGGCTTGAAAGAACCACATTCTGCTCAATCCACTGTTCATTCTTTCTGTTTATGTCATGATGTGGAGAACTGCGAATGTTTGATAATTTGACGTCAATCAATCAATTTTTCTTTGGTCTCCGTTCGGCAGCGTATCGAAAGTCGAGAGCCGAAAGCCACGGAGTGTGCTGTCGTGTACAGAAAAGACCAAACTCAGGCTTAATTCAGGCAGATTCGGGGTAATCTTGTCTCTGTTGGTCTGTGCATTTTTGGAATTTGGCTACTCGTGCAGATGGAAGCAAATGTACATAGTAAAAACACCGGCCGGTGACATTCACCCCTACAGGCACCCCCTGTAGTACTGGCTGCACGAGTTGTGACGCCAGGAACTCAGATCTTACCTTCATTTGCCGTGATGCTGAAGTCAAATTCCAGATTCAGATCCAGATTCCTTGAATTTACCTTGAATTTCTCAGGTTTGTCCATCATTCTGTGCAACAGTGGAACCAAAACACGAAACCCAGACGTCAATTGTTCAGACAACTTTCACATAGGAGCTCTAGGGACTTCTAACAGCAACCTCTGAAGTCCGTAAGCTTCGTTGTATTTTTGGCACACGCCAATGTGAGCTCAATCCGACCTGAAACTGTCGAGAATGGTGAATCCAAGTGTCTTGTGGGACTCCATCGAAAGATTGGCCTTGTCCAAGTCGATTGACACCACGCCACTGTAAATTCGGTGTCTCTCAGTTATATACTGTCAGTAAAGCGCCTTCAGCGAACCTTCGGCGCGTTACATGCCAAGGATCCAGGGCCAGCATGTCCCATCATGATGCATCATCACATGATCCACATTTTCATAGAATCTGTTAGATGCTCGCGAACCAACGTGCCGGAAAGCACAATTGAGCTGAATAAACGACAATATATATTAACTTTAGTCTAAACGAAAGTGTTAGTAGTTTCAGTTCTAGACATTCCGCTGCATTTCACCTTCATCTTAGGGAATTTGCTGATTTTAGGACAATTTAGGTTGATTTCCTTTTCATCTCCCCACATTCCTCGAAGATCTGTTTAGATCTAGGTGCACAGAAAATCTTCCACACCTTCGGTGGTTCACTTACGGTCAGTAGACTACATTTGTATTTGTTTTCCCTCTCTGTGATTGCTTCATCTCCTTCATCTCTGCCCCAATTAACTCTCATTTTTGCTGAATCTTGTGATCATCCACCAGATGCGCCAAATCTGAAGCCAGGCTGCACTTTTCAGAACGAGAAAAGCGGGAATAACACGATGTAGAGTTCGGCGAGGACACCGTAGCGTGCCCGCGACAGCAAAACTGTGCCAGAGCGCTGAGATGTCACTCCAATTCTTGATCCCCCCAATTAATCCACCAATAATCGACCTCATTCTCAACCAATGCATGGTTTGGTATCGATTCTCGATACGTTTACATGCTTTTTGACCCTTAACCTAATGTTTTAATGCACGGAGGACTGTTCGTCACTCCTCAATCTGTCTCATTTCAGGTTCATCCATCCTGATTCAGTGCCAATTCAGCTCAAATCAGGTCAGATCAAGCAGATTTCGCCCCATCGAGGCTACATTTCTATTTTTTTTTCTGGGACTTACCCGCACTACGTTCTTCGTTGACGTAGCGACACACCCCAGTGTGTTTTTGGAGGGGGAGTGTAAGTGCGGCTAGCCCCATCTGCTCAGATTTTCAGACATTCTGTCCAGATTGGCTACATTTTGGTCATTTTCTTTGCTTCGGCGGAATCGCCGCCTCGCAGCTCAGTCTCAGGATCAGACCTATATATTTCTGAGATGCCGGATCTGATTCCGCGGTCCGTGCCCCGTAAATCCGCCGCGTTCCGATCATTTACCTGGAATCGCCATTTGCCGCTGACGCGCGCTCGCGGGCCAGATCGGCCAAACATTTTTCATAATTGGATTTATATAAATGTTTTCAGACAGATATGGACACTCAGATGTATCTAGAATAATCCGCATCAATTTTCTTCATAGACTGGGATTTTCTGCCGGATAACACTCAACATGGATCTTGCATCAGTTGTTGCTGCTCTTGCCTCCGTTGGTGTCCGAGTCTCCGGTTCTACCCCCAATAGCAGCGTTCAGGTCGACTCCTCGCGTGCCTGCCCTACTGGTCTTGCCGGCCCCGAGCCCTCCGGCACCATCAACGACCCAGGGCAGCACTTTCACCCAGATCCCAAGAGGATGGGCCCTACTTGCCAAAGATAGGCAGAAAAAATAGAGACAAACAGGAGGTCTCGCAAGACTTGGAGGCAATAGGGAAAGGTTAGGTCCAAACACATACCACACTCCCACATGTACATACAAGGCTTCAACCAAGGTGTCATCCTCTAATATACAGTCCTTGATGATAAAAAAAAACCTCTCCTTGAGCATGTAGTAGGTTGAGGAAAAAATGACAAAGAGTGCATGCGGTGAGTAGGTTGGGCAAGGAGAAAGCGTGTGAAATTAACACAAAAATCGAAATTCAAGCGTCATTCGCATTTTTTCAAGCCTCACGACTATTCCCATCGCAACCGGCATTCTCAAAATAGGTGCAAAGGATACCTTGATATGCTAATTTGGTCACTATGGCCCAAATATTGATCAAAAAGTGCCAAAACGTGACCAAAACAATCATCAGTGGGTCAATGCACTCATATGAAAGCGAACCATGTGCATAATTGTGTCAAGCACATTCGAAATAGGGTGCATGGGTGCATGATCCCTTTTTGAATTATTTTGGGCTTGGTGCACCACTCCAAAAACGATTGGGGGGTGTGGCATATCAATACATGTTGATATTGGCCAAAAATGTCAAAAATGGCCAAAACAAAGCCTCAAAATATGTACAATGGAGTTCGAAAAGAATTCGAAATCATGCATATTCGAGTGGGGCATATTCGAAATAGGGTGTATGCCCCTTCGTCGAATGTATTTGGGCTTAGTTTCCCAACCCAAAATAATTTGGGGGGAGTGACACGTGAGGAAATGCTAAAAATGGCCAAAAATGTCAAAAGTCCAAAACGAAGCCCAAAAAAGTATGCAATAAAATTAAAAAAAAATTCAAACTCGCACATATTTGAGTCGAGTGACTCTCAAATAGGCTGGGTGTACACACTTCATAATTATTCAATATCTACACAACCTGTTGTGTGACTTGGGGGTACACACACAATGTGCACACATGCAAAATGGCCAAAAAGGCAAACTAAGGCCAACAAAAAGCATAAAAATGTGTGCAATAGAGGTCGTAACGAATTCGAACTCATGCAAATTCGAGTCGAGCGACCTCAAAATAGGGTGTGGGTGTTGGAAAAAGAATTTTTCGAACTCAACAACCTCACCTGTAGCACTTGGGGGAACATGCATAATGTGCACACATGCAAAATGGCCAAAGAGGCAAAAATAGGCCAACAAAAAGCATAAAAATGTGTGCAATGGAGGTCGAAACAAATTCGAACTCATGCAAATTCGAGTCGAGCGACCTCGAAATAGGGTGTGGGTGTTGGAAGATAATGTTTTGGAACTCAACAACCTCACCTGTAGCACTTGGGGGAACATGCATAATGTGCACACATGCAAAATGGCCCAAGAGGCAAAAATAGTAGAGGTCGAAACAAATTCGAACTCATGCAAATTCGAGTCGAGCGACCTCGAAATAGGGTGTGGGTGTTGGAAAAAACTTTTTCAAATTAAATAGGTGGCCCACAATGGGTTGGGGGAAGTGCAAGAAATGGCCAGGTGGAGTATTAACCTTCACCACACCAATGTAGTCTTGGCAAAGAGCATGAGGTCGTCATAGAGGTCGAAATAAATTCGAACCCATGTAAATTCGAGTCGAGTGACCTTCAAAAAGGGTGTTGGTGACCTTCAAAATTTTTTTCGAATTAAATGTTTTGCCAGGAATGGATCGGGGGAAGTGCAAGAAGGAGTGATAACCTTCACCAAACCAATGTTGTCTTGGCAAAGAGCAAGAAGTCGATTCCATCCATCTCCACCATAAGATAAGTATAAGATTGTAAGTATCTTCCATGTTGGTCAAGTCAAATAACTTTCTCCAAATGATATTTTGAAAATTTTGAACTCAAAATCCAAAAGCTCCAACTTGCCAATGACCAAGGATGTCTATTCTTTAGCATGGTACATGGATGGACACCACAAACCTCAATCAAAGTAAATGCACAATGACAAAGGCGAGCAAAGACATATTCCACACTTGGTCTTGATCCTTGTTGAAGTTCTCTCACATACAGTATCACATAACATTCGAACAATGAACCTTACTTAATGTCATCTTATACTTATCTATGAAATAGATAAGTAAACATACAAACAAGAGCACAACAAATAGACACTCAGTTTTTTACTAATACCAAAGCGACACAATTGAGTACTCTACACCACGAGCAACGCTACGGCGACAAAGATTCGTGTGTGTCGGACCTCTAACATGTGTGAACGGCAAAATCAGCCCGTCACACCAAACCAAGAGCACCAATCAAATTGTATGGGTCTAAAACCACAGAAATCCACGATCCCGTAAATTCAGACCCACAGAAATCAGTGGGCTCACGCCCGATCGCGATTTGTGTCGCGCGCGCACCAGGCCAGAAAAGGAGTAATTCAGCACCCCTAGGATCTACTGCATCCCACCCCAAAGGGATGTTGTGTGTGTGGGGGACTTGGATCGGGCTTGGGACCGATGCCGTGGGGGGTAACCCAAAGGGGGAAAGCCAACCCTATTGCACAATCATCCCACGTACGTGTAGGGATCTTACTGATGAGCCAGAGGGGGCGTTCTGTGGCCCCATAGGAACCCACGTTTATTCGTGAGAACAGATACTCCAGGTCGCACACATATTCAGAGACTCGCGCAGCAGAAGGAAATTCAGGGAGCATAGGGAGGAACCCGCAGTGCCGAGCAAGACGACAACAACAACAACCCGAGAGGGGAGATGGCGCCCAACCGACCCCGATGACCTCGGCAGCCCCAGAAACAGGAGCCGGGAACATACACCAGGCGCACTCATTCCAAGCACCACCCACACGGTACACAGCGCGCACCAGGAACCCACGACCCAGTGGCGCACGGGCCATTACCCCTGCACTACCAGCACAACCGGGCCCGAAGGGGGGGAGGCGACAGGGGAGAGAACGACACGACGACAACTGGAACCGGAACCAGACCAAACCCCATCACAACGTACCAACTACAGCGCCCGCGCCACAGACCGAACTGCAAGCAACTCGACACGCCAGCGTACCCCAAGCCTGGACCGCACGGAGTATAGCCAAAACTCGGACTACAGCCACATGCCGCGGCGCGACACCAACGACCTCAACAGCCCCAGTGATGGAGGCCGAGGGCGGGCACCAGACACATACACCCCCAGCCCCACACACACGGTGTACAGCGCACAGCGGGAAGAAACCCGACACACCCGCGCAGCAACCGGAGGGCACGCCGACCGCTGCCCCGGGACGGCCGGCACAACCGGGCCCCAGGGGCAAAGAGCAACCGGAGGACAGAGAGCACAGCGACGGCTGGACCCGGAACAGGACCACACCATGTCACAACACACTGACTACAGCGACCGAACCACGAACCGAACCACAAACAGCGCACCGGGTCGGCGTACCCCGAGCCACGACCACACGGAGTACGGCGCCCCAAACAGGGACCACTGCCAGAAGCCTCAACACGAGGCGCAACACCACAGCAACTGGGACAACGCTCCTAGGCCGGAACCTCAAACGGTGCCGTTGGCCACGGGGACAACACAGCCACGCGCGCTAGAGGACCACACACATGAAGCACCATTATCTGTGTCAACTGGAACATCCGACGCTGCGATGCAAACCCACTCCCAAGTATCCACCCCTCCCAAAGCCCCAGTGGCCTTGACATCTCCGCGAAGCACGACCCCATGGACCTAGACAACGATCCACTGCAGGACAGCATCCAACGCGTACTGCAGGCGGCGGCCCCCGCGTACCAACGACCCACATGGACCCTGTACCGAGAATTCAACGAGACGGACAAACGGATAACGGGAACAGGAGAAAACCGAGACCCAGGGGCGTACATCCAGGAACTGCTACAGGACATGCAAAACGCCCAGCAACAGTCACCGGCAGGAATGGGGGTGCAGGGACGGGAAACCAAAACTGGAGCCTGGACGAACCTCGCGGGATCCCCGTGTGCCCGGGAAACCCTGACCTTCATCCAAGAATCCAACGCCCCACCGCCAGCAACCCAAGAGGAAACAGCGGCGGCTCTCGTCCTGACCCTGCACAGTTGGACGCGGGGCCACACCATCGTCCTGCATGACAAAACGCCCCCCCCCTACGCACGCACCGCGACGTGCCAAACGACCAACGCGTCGACGGGTGAAGCCCACCTAGAATTGACACCCGAACGAGAAGATGACGAATACACCCTGGTGCACGCCACCCGACACGGACACAGGACAATCGAGAAGGAGCAGCCCACGCCCGAGCCAGCCGCAACCCCCCCACCGAGACCAGGCCACCAACACTGGACCCTGTATAAGCAGCTGGCCCATGCCCGTACCCCAGGCCGAGCACAGTATCCAACCGTACACGGAAGCTGCGTACATGGAACGCATGCTACAAGACTGGACGAAGTACGAAACAGAGGTCCTGTAAAGGCACACACGCGCCCCCCGGATACCACGCCCCGTACAGCATGGGACGATGTAGTGCCAGACGGAGACATCGGGGCACTGGCTACGACCGTTCGCACCACGTTCGAAGACTGCTCAAGGCTCAACCACCTGTTCGGGGACGACAATGACCCCGCCATCACGAACGCCATCCTGGCCTACCACAGCTGGTCCACTCAGCAAAGCATCCACCTCCACATCCCGTACGACGACGCACCCCAGTGGCACCCTGTTAGACCACCAGCGCTGGAGTTCTACCTGCAAGAATATGCAACCACCGGGGCGCACAGCATCACCAGCCTTCGGCCAACAGCGTTACAACCGATACCGGAGCCACACATACCCCGCAGCCCAACAAAACCCCAAACGCCCCCGCAACACGAACACAAACCCCCGCAAAGAGGGCACAGCCCACCATCCCACAAAAGGACCGATCCCCCCAGTGCCACCACTAACGTCCAACAACTGGACAAGCCCCTCACCTCGCGTCACATCCCAGACGACTACCAACTACCCCCAGGGGGGAACCACACAAGGGGCACAGCAATGACATGGCAACTACCGACGGGCACATTTGATTGGAAGAAAATCCTGCCAGGGGTAACAACGATGGAAGTCATGCGCCTCCTCACGCCACACCAAGTACAACTAACACAGGCCATGCACCTCTTTATAACCACCCAGGGCCCGGCCACCATTGAGGGTACAGCCCTGGGAGATGACAACCAAATGCCCCAGGCGATACCCACACAAGCTGTCTGGGTAAACACAACAGCGGGCCCCGACATTGCCGTTGACCCCGACCCGGAGTGGACGGCTATCCACTATACCCTAGACTGCGCAGAGAGTGACCCCACGCTGACGGACTGGCGGAGCAGGTGGGCCGCTGAAGTCAACCGCCTGACCGATGTTGCTATCGACGACACCCTCACACCGCAGGCCATGGAGCCCGGGGGACGTGCCGTGCGTACACACCGGGACCCCATCAAGCACACCCTCCGGCACTACCCCACCACCATACACCCAGAGGCGGCAACCCAGATCTAAGAGGCGCTCTCTCTGACCCTCCCGGACAGCCACAACGCCCACGAGCCGGGGATTTTCACAATATACTGGAACTTCCCAACAGACACCCGCATGGTGCCCCAGGTCGCCGAACCCCCACTGCCGCCCACCGTTACGGCACTCGCCAAGGCGGCCCAAGCCATGGCGCACAGGGAGGGTGCGCCGCAGGACTGGACACCGAACGGCCTCGTAGAGCAACGCACCCATCACAACGCCAACAAAGCACAGCAGGCAGGGCGCCAAATACACCCAGCGATACGCAACAATGACGGTAACTTCCAGCTCCACAGCCCGTAGAAGGTACACTTCATACTAGAAGACCACGGGGAAAATTGGAAAGGCACGGAAGTGCAAATCACACACGCCCTGGCGCGCACGCACCTCAACTACACCGTCCCCATCTCAAATATGCTCGTCACCTACGGCGAAGCACGGAAGTCCACGTACAGACTGCTGGCTGACACCGAAGGCACAGCGTACACGGTATACACCTGGGCAAGATACGGGGACCTGCCAGCCCCCATTTGGCACCCGGACCCGTCCTGGCACCAGCCCCTCCATGGGAGGCGAGTGCCCCGTCAAGGCATCAAACCCGTGGGGAGCAGCACCACCGGTGCCCACCGCAACCCGCCCCCCCCCAACATCATCAACTCCGCTCTCGCAAACGCCAGGATGCCTCTCATCGACACGGGATGCCCCACCCCAGATGACACCACCCACCGCAGAACGTGGGGCACCATCAGAAGGGCCCTACACCACGACATCGACTGCGACCAAGCCACCTGGATCGACCAAGGCTCTGTCACCATCAGGGTTCGGGGGTGGTTGAACACCCTAAACCCCCAAAAACTGCGCAGGGTGGCGGGGCCCTACATACTATACCCCGTGCCCCACGGCATGGATGACCACTGCCCAGGGCTCCGGCCCGGGGATCCCCCCTGCGGGCACCCCTGCCCCGAAGCCCTGTTCCAGCCATTGCCCCCACAGCCCGTCCCACTCCAAGGTATCTACCTAAACACGGTAACAGGCGCCAAAGGAGTGTACCTCACGACGGGAGACACCACTGGCCAAGCCGTTGCCCTCGATCAGGTGCATCACATGGCCATGGGACCACGACTACCCAACACCGACAAACCACGGCAACTGTTGGCGAGACACGGGGCACGCAACCCCAGGCCAGTGGACCAAGACGCCCCAGGCCCCAACAGGGCGCTGCTACTCCTCACCATGAAACACACGGCCCAACTCCCGGCCACTCTGGCGGGAGAAAAGTACTTCATCGTGGAAGGCCTAACGGACGATATCATCACCCTAGCGGCCAACACCCTGGCGGCCACCACGGACGCCTTGGACAAAGCCGTGGGGCACCCCGCGGCACGTAAGGACAGGGTGCAGGAGACAGAAGACACCCTGACACCGGACCTTGTGAACCATCTGGGGAACCTAACCAGCCCACAAGAGCAGCACAACCGAAAAGCCGAAGGTCCGAAGGTCACTCATTGGACGGCCTTTATTTACAAGGCCCCAGATACCCCCACGGTGACACTAACGTGCCACCAACACACCCGGTGGGTAGCACAATGGAATGCCACGGGCACAACGGACAGAGTCCACACATTCACACTGCAAACGAAGACAGCGACCCCACTGGCACTGGGGGACCGTTTCAAACACTCCACCCACCACACCAACCACCCCGGGGCGCACTGGTTGGCCCTCAAAGCGGCGATGCACTGGACAGTGGATGCCCCAGCCACAGACACCACGCTGCCCGCGACGTGACTCACACTCACTCGCAACCTGGCAGCCTACATAAGAAAACACGCAACAGCAAGGGCAGAACGCTGGATGTCCTGGCCCACGGACACAGAACGAACCCTCAAACTTCGCACCACAAACCTACAAGAACACGAAAACCGACTTTGAGGTATGCACCGACCACGAGAGGGGCAAAGACCGGCATACAGCATCTTTTAAAACCGCAACGCGCCAAAGCCGGCCCCCAAATCGGCACCAGAACAACCCCAGCCCAAGCCGAGGCCTCGTCGAGGGAGAGCGGACACCTGGGCCCGCCGGGCCAAACGGCCCAAGCTGGAGCCGAGAGCGGCCCCAGCGCCACCACCGCCCGATCCACAACCGAAGCCAAAGGCCCAAATGTGCCCATTCTTCACGGCGGCGGAACGTGCCGCCATGCACCCCGAATGGCCAGACGGCGCGGAAGTACAGGGGGTGTTCGGGGCCACGCTTAGAGGACAAGCGAAGCAATTTGTATGGTTCCCGGGGCAAGATACAGGGCAGACTGGCCACATTTGGCCAACATGGCAATCTGCAGCTGAACATCAGATGGCAGGCACTCCCGGAGTGGGGCGAGAAAGTGGAAACCTCAAACCGCGAACTCTGGGACGACAGGCAGTTCCCAGAGTGCCGAGTGCAGCTCCACACACCCGCCAACCAGGTACCGCCAGGCACCGTCTGGACAGGTGACGTGCCGCAGGCATGGCTGAAGAAGCCGGATGTACCAGAGGAGCAACAGGTGGCGACAGCGATTAACCTCAAACTGCGCCTGGGACAATGACTACTACCAAGCCGCGCCAGGGGCCCCCCAGGGGCCACCAAGGCGCACACCCACAAAGTCACCAATGCGCTCGCGACTCTCATGTCCCTCAACGAACCAGACGCCCTCTACGACGCAGCCAAAGCTCCAGACCTATAGGACGTGCCTGTCATGGCGAGGTGCGACCCAGACGCCATGGTGTGGCAGGAACAGGCCCTCAAAACCCAGGCAGCCCACCCCAGCCTAACCCACGTCCTCACCAGGACGGGACACCAATACCGCACCACTTAGGTCAAGGGAGTGCCCATATCCCACAAAAGTGAGGTCCAAGTACACGTCCACCACCACCTGGGCTTAGAAGGCCCCCTGGGAGCATATGAACTGGTCAGTCGAATGTGGCAGCTGAATGTCATCAACGTACACGTCCCCGTTGGAGACGCCACGGAGACATTCCTCGAACACCTCATGGAGGCCTACCGGCAACTTGCCATGATGGGGCCGACTGTCATCATAGAAGACTTCAACGCGGCCCCATCAGCGGACAATTGCGGGGGGCGACAGATGCCCCAGGACACAGCAGTGCAAATGGCCATGCAACACATGGGCCTGCAGGACCTCACAGCTTCTCTGGGACGCCAGCCCTCGCACCGACCACCACAACCTGGCTCGGCTGATTCCCGCATCGACCTCTGCTACGCAGACTCGGCACTCGTCGAGGTAGCACGGGCGCAATACCAGGACCTGCCGTCCAAGATCACCGGACATTGACCCCTGGAGGTAAAAATGAAGGAACTTCAAGTACCCCCGGCCTCCACGGAAGACATAGACCACGAAGAACAACCACCCTTTAGACCACCAGACGAGCACGACACACACAAATGGATGGCGTATTACCGCACAGTGCAGCGCATCCTGGGCCAACAAGACCAGACGGACCTCAACTTTGCCATGCGACAAGCGGCCACGGCTGGCGGCCTCCACGCAAGACACCGGTGCGCACAGGACGACGCCACCCCGCATCAAGACCTACGATCCCTGGTTACAGCCATATGGCGCGACAAGCGGGCACCACACACGGCAGTGCACTCACATGACCGGCAAGCCCAACATGCCGCCCAGGACATTGCCGCACGGCTAGACACCACGCTCCAGCAACTCAGGGAATGGCACGTCCGCCGGGCAAAGGAGCTAGCACAAGAACAACAACGCTAGTTTCAAAACCCCCAACCATACATGTCCTTAAAACACATGGACAAAGCCCTGGGAGAAGCAGGCCACCGAGGCATCAAGGCGGTACGCCTACAAGACGGCACAGTGACCAACGATCTCAAAGTGGTCCTGGGAGAAGTCCTCAACAGCTTCCAGCGTCAACACAACACCGAGGATGGTGAGCTATCAGCGTACACGGACGAATTGATATTGCACTTGCCGAAACTCTACAACCAAACACAGCGACGAGACATGCACCGAACCCTGTTCACCATTCGGCAACTCGATGAAGTGCTGTACAAACTATAACCAGAAAAAACCCCGGGGGTGGACGGACTCCCGGCGGAACTCTTTCGCAGGCTCCCGCTGAACCTAAAGCGACACTTGGTCGCGCGCCTGTGGGATATCGCCATCGGGAAAACGGACGTACCACCTGACTGGGCAAATCTGGTACATTCGCTGTATAAGAAAGGTGACTGGGGAAACCCAGATAACTGGAGACCCATACTATGCGCCACCACGGAAGCCAAACTCATATTGATGCTCATCCTCAAACGGGTGGCCCCGACAGTGTACCGAGCTATACCGCCCACAATGTGGGGAGCCATACCGCATGGGAAGCCGTTGGAGGCCATATTTATGCAAGACGCCGTGGTAGACATGGACCCGATCAGCCTCATCGTCACGTCCCTGGATGTGAAGGGGGCCTTCCCCAACACCACGCACCGCCTCCTGCAGGCTGTCTGGAAACACATGGGACTCCCCTTCCAGGGCTTCCTACAAGCGTACCTCGCCACCCGCATGTATGCAGTAAAAGCCGATGTGGGCACCACCCCATGGGTCCACCCCGCGAGTGGAGTCCCGCAAGGGGGTGCGGAAGGCCCATTCCTCCTCCTACTCATCACCCTCCCGCTGGCGTTTTACATCCGACACACATACCCGGACGCGGCACCATACCCCCTACGGACCGCACTCCTGGCATTTGCGGACGACATGGCGGTGGTGACCGCCACCGCCCGTCAATCCCTGTCAACTACCCCGGACCCCATCAGGCCACCAAAGTACTCCACGCTGTCACCAACTATCTGGAGGGCAAACAGCTACTGGTACACAACGTCAAGTCTGCCACCATGGTGCACAATGCACCGCCGCCACCCCTCCGCTCCGGGGACCCGGCCATGAACCCAGTAAGCGCGGCCACCTACCTGGGGTCCAACAAGCGGCCACCGCCAACAGGGTCACCCTACCACCGAACCTGATACGGCAGCTGACAAAGACGCTGGTCATAGCGCGCATCGTGGCACTCTCCACCCAGGCCCTGGCGTACTTCCTACAAGCCGTGCTCAACGCGGCTATAGGGTTCCAGGCCTTACACCTAACGCATCTCCAACACATGCTACAAGCAGCCACTACCACGGTACGGCGAGCGTGGATTATCCACGGCCACCGGCCCACATCACTATCCGCGGCGGTATGTGCGGCGTCGCCACCATACTACAAGGACAACACCGATCACCTCGTCAACAACGCGTACAGAGCTCACACCGCGGCCCACCTGCACCGTCTCATGCACAATCATGAACCGGAGGTGAGAGAAGTCTTAACGCTGACACTGCGAGAGGCCCTGTACCATCCCAACACCTGCCCCCAATACATACTTCACCAGCGGGGCCTCCCCACCAAGGTGGGGACCCGCGTATGGAACCACCTACAACTCCTGCTACCCCAACACCAACATGTCATCCAAATGAACCATCGGTGCAGGGAGACCGGCCCTGTGGCGGTCCTACACACCGATGTGGGTGGAGGGCCAACGGGAAGCACCACCACTCTGGACCTGGTGGGCACCACCCTTCACCTCATACGAGTCACCCAAAACCAGATGCGGGCCCTCCAGCGGGTGGGCAAACACAACGTCCCCTTCCTACAACACCCGGGTTGTCCCAACAAGTCAGTCCTGCAAAGTCACATGCGCAACGCAGCCACATAACCCGGACACGCACAACCGACCGTTGGGGAAGTACGTGAGGCGTACAACCTGTTTTGCCACCGCGCCCACCACGCGGGAGCCAGGCCCACCACCGGCCACCAGAACAAGTGGAGTATGTATCAGGTGCCACGCTGCCAGCAGTACTCTTCCTGGCACCCAACGGACTCAAAACCACTTTGCGACATGGCAGAGCACGCGGTAACTTGTGGATGCTGCCACCACCCACGGCACGCCCCTTCTGTCCGCGACCACTGTCGCAGGAAAAGCTGACGGGCACCCCCACCACTTTTTCTTTTGAGGCATGGCGGTCCCCCGCAGAAAAAACACATTCACTGCTCACACTGCGAAGTTTCACGAAGGACGGCCGCTATGTACATTTCCCAATGTTTTTTATAAAGCCCTGAGGTGCTGAGCACTAACTGAAAGAAACCAAAGGCTCACGTTTTTATTGTACACGAGTGTACACCAAGGGAAACTTAAAATGTGGCTGGTACTCGTTGTGGTCACTGCAGGGTGTGTGGATGTGTTCCCTGAAGTTGTTTCAGTGAAATGTTGAGTGAAAATATTTGAGTGAAAAAAATGAGAACTGAATGTGTCAGGAAAAGACAGTTTGACGGCTCTAGATTGTGGAAAATTGTTGGAGAAGTGAAAACTTGGGAGAATTCCAGACTCTAACCCAAACAGCAAGCGAAGCACTGGACCAAAAGACAGTGAGGTGTTGCTGTGTCCTTACTGGGGTGCAGCGAACTTGAATCTCCTCAGCAGCAGGTCTGCATGCCTGGCTGGACATGGAACAGTTTCCTTAATTTGCTCATTAGTCCAATCCAGGGCGTTTACAAGGATTGCTTTATGTGGGCTGCTGAGGGTGGCTTGTAGTTTTTGGCGAAGTCGAGGGTCTTTGAAGTGCCAGTCCTGAATGGGAGGCGTATTGTTCTCAGTGGAGTCGCTGGAGTCGTCTTGGAGTTGGGGCATGGACGAAGTACTGCTCCTTCTTTCAACGGGGGTGCTTTGGGAGCTCTCATCCTCGGAGTCATCGTCTCTTTCTGAGATTGGTGTTGATGCCGAAGAGTTGGTTCCAATTTCATGGTCTTGAGGGTCATCAAGCTCCGCTTCAGTAGCAGTGTTGTTAATTGAGTTTGAGTGCTGGGCTGTACAATCTGCCTCTTCAAAATCACGTGATCCGACTTCGGTTGCACTTGCGCTGTGTGATTCTCATGGAAGGGCGTCTTCGTTCTCCTCCACGGGGTCCTCTACAGTTTGATGTGTATTGTTTGAGCCTGAGAAATGGGTAGGAGCCGCAAGATCTGTTGTGCATTTTTTTCCGGTTGGTGGCGGAGGCTGATAAATGATGATTTTCGCGGCCTTTGGTTTTTTTTCCTCTTGAGTGGTTTGTAGTTTCCTTGGAAGCCTGCAGGCTTCACAGCGGAGA
Source organism: Eutreptiella sp. 'Long Island Sound 2002' (assembly GCA_964036045.1). NCBI lineage: Eukaryota > Euglenozoa > Euglenophyceae > Eutreptiales > Eutreptiaceae > Eutreptiella > Eutreptiella sp. 'Long Island Sound 2002'. The sequence goes on from OZ038386.1 coordinate 38,394,196, forward strand.
GGTATGTGTAGACCACGGGCGAGATACCAGTTTTTTGTATCTTCGGATTGGGCGAAAGTTGCGCGACAGTCTTTGCAAGTCCTTTCATTTTCTCCATCTACACATGGTTGGCGAGCTCGACAATCAGAAAGGTTTGGTTTCTTGCAAACTAAAGTCCACCTCCCATTTAATGGACAAGGAACTTGTGTCGCTTTGCGGCTCGTCTTGGTGTGAAGAAGTAATTTCGGGCGGTGTTTTTCGTTCCGAAGAATTGCGGTGTTCGTCGGCAGCGTTGTGGCTTTCTGCCTGTGCTCCAGCGAGCGGCACAAATTCCACTGAGGAAATTGCTGTCGGCGAGCTTGATCGGCGCGATCTTAGTTGCTTGCAGGGAGCCGCTGCGGATGTAGAGGGTTGTGGCGGTGGTGGGTGGTGTGGTGAATATATATTAGTGGGTCCGAGTACTGTGCTCGCTGAGGGTAAGAGAGTACCTGGTAGAGACACATTCTGAGGTTTGATTTGATCGAAGTTGCTCGGTAGCGTTGTCGCGCTGTCGCGCGGAGCTCGATTCCTTGAAGAAAAACAAGGAGAAGTTGCATATGGGTCATGAGTAGTTGGCGTCTGGTGTTGGTACCAGCAAAGCTTTTGGAAAAGACAGTTGTTCTGATACGGGCAGATTTTCGTGCTGGCGTTATGTTTCGCTATAAGTTTATTCACGAATAACAGAACGTCAATCCTCCACTCCTGCGGAACGAGATTGAGAGACGCTGTAATAGTCGCGACTTCTGGTGCTAATGCACTGGAATGTTCTGGAAAAATTGAAATTGTTGAAGAAATCCTTACGACGACCCATTTTGCAGCTGCTGCGAATTGATGTAAGTTGTTGTGACCATTGTGTTGGAGCGCGCGACCTTGTTGCTGGCACCCCCACCACTTGATGGAGATGTGGGCCCCAAGCACTAGCCACCCCGTGGCCCCTCCTACAGCCACAGGCGCGCTACCACCACATACCAAGGGCCAACGCTACCTCGGAACAACACCGGTGGCTACACACGCACTTCGAACGGGCCCCGGAGAAGGACGCGGCCACAGTGGCGTGGGGCCCCAGCGCCGCGGCGGAATGCAGATTCCATCGGGGAACGTGGGACACCAAGTACCCAGCCATCACCTTCCTGGTGCTGGCCAAACACCGCAGCGCCACACTGGAGGCCCACGCCTACCCGGTTAAACACCGCTGCTCCGAAGTCCAGGACTGGCAGACAGTCGAGTGGATCACATTCCACCCACAGAAAGCGTACCTGCTCCAATATGTGTACGGCTACCTCACACAAGGCCACGAGGGGAACAACGACTATGTCCGCATGAACCCAGGGGCAACCGAGATCATCCGCCAGGGGGTGGGACTGTATGCTACCCAAAGACTCCAACCGGCCACCACCACGCCGTGGGCCATCATGGAACAGGGAGCACGCGTCCACGCCTACCAGCCAACGACGCCGTGCCGCCTGCCATGCCCAGACGACCGCAACACCGTCATTCTTGCGGATGCCCCCTGGCACCACAAGCCTCACCATAGCAGCTGGGGGGGGCAGCTTTGGAGTTGAGGACGGACACGACAGGCTGACTGCACCAACACCAGCTCACAGAGGCCACCATCTTTGGGGCCTCCTCTCACGGGGAACTGAAAACACTGGCGGTCATCGTAGACGCCGTCAATGACACCCCGCAGCAACCGCGTGACCACACGCACGATGTGTGGGTCGTAGTAGACGCGGAGGTGGACTTCAAGATCGTCCGCAAACTGGCCCGGCAGCCCTTGCACAAGGCGATCGATTCTAGCCTGGGCACCCAGGTCTACACCTCTGGGCGGCCTTGCGGCGCCTTCCCAAACACGTCGTCTTACACCTTGTCAAACAAGAGGCCCAGCGATACAGCCTAGCCAAGGGACACATAGACTTACACGCCCACAACCAGCTTGCCGAGCATAAGAAAGTTTTATAGTGTTTTCAGCACTGTGTTTTTGTTGTGCCTCTCCCGCTGCTTGCTGCTGGTGTAGGGTTCCTGCTGCTTGTTTTTGATGAAGAAAATGTTTTATTGTTGAAATACAACCAATCCAGGATAACCCAAGCCAGATATAAGCAAGTAGAAGATAAACAGGATCAAAGCATGAAGGGCTCCAGTCACAAAGAGTTAGATAAAGACAACTATCAACAATAGACCACAGCAATTAGCATACATTGCAACTCAGGATGAAATATTTTACATGTTTGAGAAAAGCTGAGTGAAAAACTGCACTACTGATTATGCAAGCATAGCACAATAAAGGCTCATCAGAAATAGGCTGAACAACACAGGAGAGTGTAACGTGCAATGAATCGCCAAGATCGAAATGCGAGCTGAGATTGCTAAAAAATACACTACACATCTCGCTGATGCACGTGTAAAAAGCAAAGAAAAATATATCGTGTCACGTGCGACCTGTGCTGTCGGCCACCTTTCACCAAAGACGATTGTGGCTGAAAAAAACAGCCTTGCATATCGCTGCTCAAATGGTAGATCAGACGGTAGTGGCAGTGCATGTTGAAAAACACAAACCGCCAGGAAACCGAGAATAAAAATGAAAAAATAGAACAACAAAGAAAAAATAGAGAGCATAGATAAAGATGACAAAAAACCAGGAAAAAATCCATTCCAAAACCGAATGTCCCCATTGTCATCCCACCAACCGACCGCAAAAACAATGGGTACAAAACCCAAAACAGTTCAGCCAAGGACAGAACTAACTCAGGTGTAGACATAGACAAACGGAATCGTCCTGTGTCCCGGTGTTTGTGCATGGGTGATCCCTCAGGGCCTCAGGGCCCTCACCCGGTCTTCAGTGGAGGGTTGCATGGTGTTTCAGAGGTTCATACATCTCTGTAACGTGAGGGGCGATATGTCGGTGCCATGTACAGCCCACCTGCCATGCAGAGTGTAAATCCTGAATCGGCACAATCACCCCACGGCGACAGAGTGCATACCAGAACTTAGGTATAACGTTGCAAATGGTCTTAAAGCCCAGTTCCAAACATACAGAACGTGCATTAGCAGCCAAATCAGAAGGTGATAACGCCCAGAGCGGACATTTAGAGGCGCAGCCAGGTACTAGAGACGTCATCACACTTCTGCAGTTGAGTGACCAGGGATCGGGCCACCTTCTGAATGGTTTTGAGTTCCGTGTCGCCTGATCCAGCGTCTTACACCGCACCTGCATGCTCGGGCCATTCCCAGTAACATAGATTGTGCTCTAAAGTAGATCCATTTGGCAGCCGAAACCTTCAATTTGCACAGGCATAGTATACGGTTCCCTCAGGCTGTCACACCACTCTTGTATGAACGGAAACACAGATCCTGGTGGCCCACACACGTAGATGTTATCCTTGTAGCTTGTGTGAAAGACGCTATCACCAAACAGAGAGAGGCGTTTGTTGTGCATTTCCTTGCACATCAGAAATAGGGAAGAGAGTTGGCTGGATAGTTTGCCCCCCATAGGTACACCCCTGTGTTGCGACATGACATAACCCCCTGCGCAGAACAGGTTGTTAAACCTGGGCTCGAAATCAACAAAATCGCGTAGCGTAGCAACAGGGATATAACGGTATGTATCCATACCGGGTGCTCGGTGTAGGCAGTCAAACTTCGTGTCAATTGTGGAGATGGACAAGAAACGAACTGACTTACGACTGCTGGGGTAGCGTCCATTCCGAGGGGGGGCAAAATGATCCAGTCGTTCAATCATATAATCAAACGACTGCAACAAGAGTCCCTTTTCAATATTCAGAAGAATGTCCTGAAAAATCAAGTTCCCCCGATTCCCACAAACTGGTGTCGCCATGTCGGTTTAACATGCTGTCATGCGAAAATGTTGTGGCGAAAATGTTGCAATACATCAGGCATAGTGAAGGCCTCACTGTTTTCAGGCATGGATGCCAGCCGATCAACTAGTACACTCATGGCCCGGCTCATCCGGTGACCAAGGCGCTGCAGGGGGTGGCCCGTATGTGATATAATGGGGCGCACCTTGATGTAACCAATGGCCTGACAGGATTTATGCTTTAAGTACAACATGCAGTATGCGGCGCACCGCTTGCCCCAGTTCCGTGGGACATACACACCCCATCCCTGCGCATATGCACTTTCCACAATGTGGGACAGAACAAAACACTCGGCCAGGGCAGGGTCGTCATATGTTTGCACACAGGTGTAACGTGGACTATCTATGATGTGCTGTTTGAACAACTGTGCACATAGGACGCCAAAGTGGGCTATTGGTACACCCATATTTTTGTCTAAAGGCCCCCCAGAAAAAGCCATGGGTGCCTGCCTCGGACGTTGTGTACAGTGTGTGGGTGTATGCGTACATCAGGTTGTGCCTCTAATGTCCTGTACATGGTTTTGCCCTGCTCCCAAAAAGCATGCTTCATGGCCAGCCAAAGCTGTGAACCTAGCTGGGGCAAAGCACGCGACAAAAATGATGTTGTGTCATGGAGACATTGGAAAAACACATGGGGTGTAGGCAGCGTGGCATTTTGCATGCATTGGGCCAGAGTCCTGCGGTGGAGCATGTCAGAAAAAAGATGAATTACCCCAGGGTCCATTGCACAAATCACATCATGGTGTAATGGGGCAGGTTGGCAGATACTGGGGTACTGGGCGCAGGGGCAGGTAGCATTCATTGCGTGTTGTAGGGTGGCTGGTGTGTATGTATACCGTAGGCGATACAGTAGTGAGCCTACAGTCACAGTGCGTCGTGGCTTGATGGTGACTCTGTTCATATAGTACTGCTTGAGGCAGCATTGTGCAGGGCTCCTGCTGATGACAGATTTCGTCATATCTACAAAGGGCCGCACAACTGTCGGCAGGATCCTGGCAGTCGTATGGGGATCTCCTTGGAAAGAGATACCTTCTGGTAGGCGCACTCTCTCCTCAGTCATGTTCTGACCTTATCAAACAATTGGCGGCACTGGCGTACACCAACTCTGTTCTGGGATACGGCAACTAAACTGAGTGCCTCCTTGGCGCTAAGCGTAGATCGTTGTCCCATAACCTCGGTGCATACCAAAGTAGTCAGCTCTGTGGAAAAATGGGCCGCAGGTGCCAGGCCTCCCTTCAAAAGTTGCAAGTATTTGGGTGACCTACGGGAAGGACACAAGGTGTTCACATTACGAGGCACGGCCCTGAGCCAACGAGTTTCACGTAGCATACAATCCGAAGACATGGCCGTGTCCACAGGGACCAGGACCCAGGTGTGTGCCCCAATGGATGCCATCAGAGCATACATTTGGGCCATACTCCACCGTTTATATTTCCCTCCAGAAAAATTGTTTAGGGCCCATAGTATTTTTCCAAGGTGTTCCTTGGCACGATCAGAAACACGCCTCCCCTGGTGCCCTGAGTCGTAGATATTCCACTTTTGTTTGCGATGCCGGTGAAAATATTGGATGGCCCCTACACACCCAATGTATATGGCTCCGAGTTCCATACAAAATGGTATTTACACGCAAGGTCCACTACGAAAAACGCTACAGGGACGATACGTGAGGCCCATCAGGTAGCAAATGCGATGAACCCAGGTCGCCAGGCAACAACCCAACATTTTTCGGATTCGGTCGAAGGAATGGCAGACGGCGTCCCAGTTCCTAACATCATCAAGCGCACGTGCACGGAGGTCGCACTCATGTTTCCACATGTTTTTGCAATCAGCACGCACCAGTGAGATATTCATCCGCTCACAAATACGCAACAATGATGGATGCTATGCACTGTCATACCGGGTTTTCAAGGTGTGGGCAAGAAACGTGCGGGTATCAGGAGACAGTATGGGCCACAACGTTCTCGCAGGTTGATTTTCAACAAGAATCATGGGTACCGGATGGTCCGTTGGGCCCAGCATGGTTGGGTAGAACAAATCAAACTTCTCCACACAGGCAATATTGCCACCATGGAAAGTAGATGCTTGTCGCACACACCAATGCCAAAAAGCCGTACACAACGCCGCAACTATGAACAGTACACGGCAAGGTGTGGTGGAATACCATAGGGCCGGTAGTCGAGACTCAGCATAAATGGTGTTCCGGCTATCGCCATGGAGGACACATATGAGGACATTGACGCCATGTGCATGTGTAAGAGATGTAGTGTCGTACGGGGCGTCCACAAAAGGTGGGGAGCAGTATAAGCGAAAAGCGGTGACACAAGCGGTAGTACCAATCTGCATGCAGGTGCCAAACGTAGCATCGAAGACATGGGCCATTCCATAGCAAATTGACGCCAAGTGCAACGGCTCGTAAAGGCCCAACACCAAGTATTCATAGTCTTCCCGAGAGTCCAGAAACTGCTTAATCAGGGGCCTCGTTGCCTGGAACGATGAGGATGTTCCCCCCTTGGCAGCGTACAAACTTCAGCCTCTAAGTAAAAGGGGGTGGTGAAATAGCATGGACCGAAAACGTCGCAAAAGCGTGTTGTTCACGTGTGACATGATTCATGAACAGGAAAAAAAAAATGGCGTCGGGGCACATTTTTATGAAACCAATGGGCGGAGATCTTAGGACATTGTCTATTTAGAGCATCTTGTACAAGGGTACGTTCCATGTCAACAATGGACGCTTCACATTTTCTAATTTCGGTGGCAATGGATGCCATGTCATTACGGAAAGGGAGTGTACTCGCACGGAGATCATTCACAAAATGGTCAAACCCATATGCTACAATCCCCAAAGCACCTACACTACCTGAGGGCATGCACAAACGATGTCAATAGTCGTGTTCCTGATGCGCATAAGGGTGCGCCGACCTTTGTGAGAGCCCGGAGCGAGTTCTGCGTGACGGTCCGGGCTCATCCACTTGTGCGGCTCGTGAATTGCGGCCTCGTGTGTCGGGTACGTTCAAGGCGGCGTTGCCTTTTCCCCAAGGGCTCACTCTCATCCATAGTGCCATCTTGAGATGTGCACTCTTTGCTCTTGGGTTCCATAGGTGCTGAGGTGGCATGGTTTGTGGCGCTGAGGTCACTGCCATGTCACATGGGATAATCATACTGTAACCGCTGCATAGTGGCGGATCTTTCTTGTAATTGCGAAGCCTGTAGCCTTGATGCCCCAGGGGTCGTAACGCCCGACACTGCCCCTGATATCTCTGAACCCAACTCACCCTCTTCAGACCCATATCCAGCCTCTGGGAGCGACATATGCGAAGCACTTGTAAGTCCATTGAACTCCATGGTGGAATATGAATAGTCAGAAAACCCGGTCTACAAAAATGGAGCATACATAGAATCTCATTGTGCATCCATCGCACATAATGACACAACGTGAAATCATTCGACATAATTCAAATAAATCAGATTGGGAAATCTTGAAAGACAAATGCGACTCGACGCGTGCTCACAGGCGACATCTGGCGGCGAACGGAAAACATGAAAACAAGCGGAAAATTTACTGCACTAATGTACATCTGAGAATCATTTAAATTCTTATCACATTGATGTACAATCTGAGTGCTGTCACTGCTGCTGTTACACTCCCTCTCTGAAAACATACGCCAGTATGTCAGGCTGGGTCAAGTGAAGTGAAAGAAACGGCAAACGTGACCAAAAACCGACTAATCTATGCCAAAATGTGAGAAATTGAGCTGACTTTGAGCAAAATTGTGCTGAGATCTGTGTTTTGCGATGGCCATCGACTTGAATGAAACGCATAGGTACCTTAGGGCACACAGAAATAGCTTCGATCAAGCTCGAAAAATCGAAAATTGAAAGTCTGAGTGAAGAATTTACATGCATGATCAAGATCCATGATCCATGATGAAATCAGGATCTGACATCCCACTGCCAGAAAACAGAAAACGAGTGTCGCCATGTCGTTGAGCGTCCAAAAGATAGGGTATCCCTTCATGGAGTCCAAGATATGTGAAACTGGTCGGTGTCATTTGCAGTCATGAGACCAGATGCCAGATTATGGTACAGAATGTGACTGAATTGAGACCAAAATCAGTGAATCGCACACAGATTGAAGACGGCGAAGTTCACAGCAAGCCAATATAGGTCCAATTCATTGTCGATAGGTACTGTGTGTAGTGCTGAACGGAAATTGTAATAGAACACAGTGTAAAGATCGCATAGAGTCGATAGACCCAGAAAGCGTGAATGATCTGTGATTAGTTTGAGGAATAATGGTATCACATTTTAGGTCCTCGAACCCTCTGGTGCTTCTGGGACAGGACCCCAGCGCGCGCGACCTTGTATGCCCATATGCATACAGATGCGGGTACAGATACAGGTACAGATGGACTGTGGGACAGTACTGATTTGTACAGACAGGTTTGTACTTCATTGATGCTCGCGCCGCATTCGGGCCGCGACCAAAGTCTGCATTGACGTATGGGGAAAATGTGTGATTATTCGAGGTCAAGAGATGATAGTTTAGTTTCCGGCTGTTTTGTCATATTTTCAAATTGCCCCGATATTGCTAACTGGTGCATGCATTAATTGCATTCATGCATGCACGGGACATTCCTTGTTGACGAGTTCCAGTGGTCGCATGTAGCAACATACTGTTCGCATGATCGGTAAATATTTGAGCATGGCAAATAGGATCCTCTTTCTTTGCGTTGGTTTCATTGCATTTCCCCGTGGTCATCCATTATTACAATCATTTCCTTTCCTTGTCTTTTAGACATGGTATAACCACCCAGTCAGGGAATTATAACGCCCCCTGTTCCAGTTGGGGTGGCAGGCGGGGACCATGCACCTTATCACGATCGAGTGAGAGTACACTTCCTTTGTGTTTTCCTTGTTTTGCCTTTGCTCTTGTTTGCCTTTGTTGTTGTTTAGTTGGGGAGGGGTTGGGACCATTTTGTATTGAAACTTTTTTCAACAAACAAACAATGAATGCATTTTTTTAGAAAAGCTTTGCTCGTTTGCACCCCTCCCAAATATTACATAGTTGTATGCGCCCATTTTCTAATCTTTGTTTTATGTGATATTTCTTTTGTTTGGCTTATTTCTAATTATGTCAAACATAATCAATTTGGGGATATATAAACATAGGAAACATAAATCTAGGAACACACCTTTGAGCCAATGGAATCGCAACCCATTTTATATTTCTGTTTAGGGTGACCAATGGCGTTGACGGAGGTGTCAGTGTTCGGCCCGTGTTAGGGTTCGCCGTAGCATCCGCATGAACCGCATTCACCGCGGTTTTATTGGGAGAAGGGCGATCGGTGTAGGTCACGATTGACACGATCGAGAGCTTCCCTCTCCGAGACGTCTTTATGGGCCAGGGCATAGATATCCTCAGGCTGCAGACGAGGCCTATGTTGCACCACTCTCATAATGTAGCCGCGTGTGTGAGGAGTGTTATTGAGTTGCAATATCCATTCCTGCAGATACGGGTCTTTGCAATCAACTATCACCCCCGGCCCCGAATCGGAAACAATCTCAGGTACCATAGTGCAACGTTGAGCACTATATTTCCTGAGTTCCGTTTCGAATGGGGCACAACCCGACGAAGGGTCAAGCCCACTAAAATCCACCACATTACTGCCCTGGCTATTTTTGGCGTCTTTTTTAACCACCTTCTCTTTGATCCACGGCAGCTTCCTGAGGAGCTGCTCCCGGATCACGTGGGGGCGAGTCTCGCTACTCAAAGGCAACAGCGGTTGCCCACGAGTATAGAAATCCTCCAAGTCGATGAGGGACACTCGCCCTCCAACCACCCTGGGGGTGAGGGCTCGCCACCTTTCATCGGCCCTTGAGGGGTCATACTCGTGGAAGCATTGCTCCAAAAAAATCCCACAATTCTTTGAGGGTGGAGGCCGTTCGTGTGTGTTGGGTGGCCTCGTTGATGATCCCTTTTAGCCGCGGGAGCAAGGTACTCAAAATCATGCGCGCCTCGTTGGCTCTTTGGTATGTGGGATCACACCCCCCCAAACATTGTTGAAGCTTCTCCACCCACTCGTCGTAGTTCTTTAATTGCCCATTAAAATGCGGTTTAGGCATATCACTATCCTCCACCGCTTTGGTGTAACTATTTTGCACCATGGGGATTCCGTACGGGTGGTATGCGGGGGGAGCCATGGTTGGGGGTGCACCTCCACTTGCACTTGGTGCAACCTTCACTTGAGAAACTGTAGACGTGTCCGTAGGATGAGAGGGGGTATACGAAGGTTTCCCGGGGGAAGTGAAACCATTCTTCGTGAGGGGATTGCTGTTCCCAAACGAAGAGGTGTTCTCCTCCGCACCGGTCCATGGGGCCGTAGGCTCCAAGGGGTATGCCTCGCTCTTAGGCACCGCTTTCCACTCGGGGCTAGCAGGTTCCTCCTGTTTTTTGGCCGTTCCCCTCCACAAAGTGGGTTCCTGGTGATGGTTCGTGGTGTTCCCCCCCCCCCCTCGGCCACCCCGAGTCCGGACATGCGTTCGGATGGTAGATGCAGTTGTGGGATTGGTGGACGGAGAAAGGAAGGACACAACCACCACCGGATGAACAGGATGGCGCGCCCATGCGCGCCTTAGGTGCCTCCGGCTCAGGATTACGAACGGCTGGAGGCGCCGATGGCGGGGGCGGGACCACTGTAACAGGCTCCGTAGGCGTGGCGTACGAGTGGTCCCACACATCAATCCTAGGGGCAACAGCCCCATAATGCGTAGCCAGCGTTTCCACCGCGCTAAAGCAATTGGCCATGTTGCTGTTGGACATTTTAAGATGATCCGCCAGTCTGGCCGCCAACGCCCTAGAATCCTGCTGGTAGCCCTGTACCAGCGCGTCAAACTTAGCCAACGTAGACAAGATCTGGGTTCTCCAGTCCCTGTAGGACTGACTAATGGCAGCGGTAGAGGCCACAGCCTGAGAAACCTCTTGCTGGGACCGCTGCAGCTCTAGATTTTGAGTCCGCAAGTCCCGCACCTGAGCCATCAGAGATTGGATGCACGTTTCATAGTGCACCATACACCTTGGACAGTCACAGGTGTGCTTTGATTCAGCCTCCCCCCGTGCCTGACCGGGGCCCCTAGAATGTCGAAACGAGGGACCCCCACCCCCACCAGGACGACATGAACCGCCACCACCTCGGCCAGCAGCCACCCCGGCCACAGAGGGACCAGAGGGCTCCCCCGCAGGGCGAAACGGGGATGCCGGGCGCGCAGCGACAGGTGCAGGCGCCCCCCCACTAGAGGAATGCCCCCCCCCCCCCCCGAACCCTGTCGGCCCCAATTTCAGCCACCACAAAGCGAGGGTGCAGGCCGTGGGCTGGTTCCTCTTGGGGACCAGGAAACAGGGGAGCAGACCTTTTGCTGCCCCCACCCCCCCCAACAGAAATGGGGCCGGACCGAAAGCAGGCCCAGCACCCCCCCCCCCCCCCCGCATGCCCTCGCACCCTCACTGCAGGCCGTCACATGGTGATCGAGGTCCCTCAGGGAGCGGACTCCGAGCGACAAGTATGTTGGGATCTGGGACCCGCATGGTAACCCAGCAGGTGGTCCTCCTCTCCCACACAAGTGAACAGGTAGACCCATCCACCACCCTACCCCCCCCCCCCCCGGCCTGCGCCCCCGACGGGAGGGGTGCACGGAGTCGGCGCCCTCAGGGCCTACAAGTGGAGGCTGTGAAGGGCTCACAGCTTGACCGCTGTGGGTATCCCTTGAGCGGCCTGCCCAGGGAACCTCCAGGTGTGCACGTGCCCCTCCAACTTCATCAAAGACGCCTAGGCCAGCACAGCCCCGTGCACTCCAGTGCAGTTGTGGGTGACCCCTGGAGGCCAGACAGCCACCAGCCGACCCCTGCCCCCCCCCCCCCTTCCTCAACGGAGAGGCCATTCGGGTGTGGTGCCCTCTGGGCCCCCTCGTCTACGCGGGCTGTAGCGCCGCAGCCAGTGCAGCCAGCACTGGTGGCACCCAGGGCAGGGAAGCACACTCTGTGCCCTGGTGCCCCTCCATCTGCCCAGGGTACGCCCTCGGCCGTGGGAGCCGGACCCAGCCCGCGAGGCAGCACCACCTGTGCCTAAGGCAGTCAAGGAGTGCGGGTCTGACCCCAGTCGTGCCACGTACCACCGCCTTCCCGTGCCAATAGGCAGTCGTGGAGTGGTTGGGTAGCATGTCCTTGTGACGTGGAGGTTGCGAGCCCAGGCCCACATCTCCCCCGGCGGGCTCAGCGTCAGGCTCTCCAGCCTCCCTGCCGGGGCCTGGAGCACCAGGCACACACTTCCCCGCGCCAACGTCGAACAACAATGGAGCAAGCAGGTGTGCCACAGCCCTCCCCCCCCCCCATTCAGACACACAAGGGCACATACACACAGGCACGGCGGCATCTCCCGCCCGCGAGCGCCACCGCGGGGTCTGGGGGCGGTCAACAGTCCGGTAGGCCTTGTGACCGGACACCCGGGTGCGGCCGCCCAGTCGGGTCCCGCAGGGAAGGCGGCGCGGACCGTGGGTAGGCGACCAGGCGAGGCCTTGACCCAACCCAACCCAACCCAACCCCCCCCGAACCCCCACCATGGGATGGCCGATTCAGGTACTCGGTTCCGTACAGGTACTCGATGTAAGCCCCCTGACGGGGTGACAGAGGAGCGGAAATGAGACCAACAGGGTTCGGCTGCGGGGGTGGCGGTGGGGATTCCTCCGCCACAATATATTGCCGCGGCCCATGAACCACCGTAGGTGATTAGGTCTGTGGATAGGAAGCAAAAAAAGGCTCCAAGCCCGTTGCAACCTCTGGATTGCCCTCCCAATTGGGCAGTACCCGCGATTGGGAATCCTCCATAGGAGATGTAGTTGAGGGAGGAGAGAAAAAATTTATTGGGAGGGTTGCTGAATTTCCCTCCACCGGATTCTCTCCCCCCCAGCACAGATTGTTAACCTTCGGCACCGCCGGGGAACTATCCACCAGGGATGGACGATCTTTCGTGCCACTCAAAGGCACCGGAGACGTAGTACCGAATATCGGTATGTTCCGGAGATACCACAACATGACACGGGCGGTCTTTGGCGCCGCTCATAGGCAACGGGGATCCCCCCACAAGGATGTACTGAAGGGCCGGAGAGTCCTCCACCATGATGTACCGGGGCACCAGGGATTCCTCCACAAGCATGGGGCGATTCCTGGTCCCCGAAACAGGTTCGGCCTGTGCAGGCGATGAGGCAACGGAAGTAGGGAAATGATGGAGGGGCCGATGTTCCAGCACTCCAATCTCCTCCTCCTCATTGTCGCTCCCCTGTTCCAATGCCCGGGGGAACCACTGTTCACACTCATCCTCCTCGATTTGCGTGGGGGATTCCTCGGTGATCGTAGGATTTAGCCTGGTTCTGCTTGGGGGATTGGGATACGCTCTCAGGGAAGGAGATTCCTCGACCATGGAGGGAAACCGCCGCAATCCGCTCATTGGAGTGGGCGCCAATTCCACCATAGTGGGGTTCCGCCTGGTCCCCAAGAGGGCCTGCTGTCTTAGAGCCACGGCTTACCGAGCCGGACCCAGATGACAAATGGGATCGGGTGTGAGGCTTTCGGCGTCGAGCTGGTCAACAATAGGGCTGATGGGCCCCGCCGCAAACAGGTTCTTTCTGACCTGGGGCTCTGGCAACCCCCCTCGCGATGGAGGAGTGTCAGAGTCGACCACGATGGGCCCCATTGAGGAAACCGTCGTATGCGAGTCGGCAGCGCGCCAGGGTGCAGCGTTCGTACGCTCAATCACCCTAGTAGATGGTTCAATTATTGCCGGATTCCCGGCGCCAATAATGCTTCCCATGCCTGGGAAAGGCAATTGTGGTCCTCTTAGCTCTCTTTGAGGGTGACTGTACATTTCCCCCCGTACCAACCCAGCAACACCAGCTGCATCTCGAGGATCGAGGGCCCCGATGGGAACGTTCAGGGATTTCGGAGACTCAAGATTGGTAGCCACCCGGGGCTTGGCCCGTTTTTGCGACCCATGCCCGGTCGATGGGGCCAGGGCCGCGGAGGTCCTGAGAGTGGGGACCTGGACACCCTCAGCTATCCCTCCCGGGGTAGGGATTTTGACTTGAATGTGGACCACGATTTCTAGGACCGATAGCTTTCCGCGATGCCAAACGTCCAACAGAGACAAAAACGTATCGCCTCGGCTACCATGAAACCAGACCGTAGGGTCAGGAGCAGAGGTCGCAGTGGCATAGGCAGCAACACTGCTTGGCCAAGAAGACATAACGATTGTGTTTACTGAATAATATCCTGCAAACGGATATGATACACATAGCCAATGAAATACCTGATATGCACATATGTGAAATGCACCCTATCATCCACTAATTCATATAACTACAAAAGATCCAACATTGCCCTATCTATCCCACATCCTATCTCCCTAACAAGGAAATGAGTCAGAGAAAGTCACTACCATGTCTTCCTTGGGGGACATGATCCAGGCCAAGCTCCCCCTAAAAGCCTTTGGCTGATGTAGAGAGTATTTTAATCATTTTTCTCACTCTTTCGAAGTTTAAAGTACACTTTCTCAAGTTAACTAGGGTTATAACCCTAGCCCCCCATGAAGTTCACCCCTACCACGCAACTGAGCGGAGGTATCTTCCTTCATGGAGGTAATACCAAAATAAAGTAGGCACTTCATGCCTAAGGCCTGGTAGGTTATACTCAACTGATTCTACCGCTTATTGTGGTTCTACGTTTTAACTGATTATGAATTCAGTTGGTTGGCTATGCTAGCCAAGCCATATCCTGTGTCTGGCCTAACTCATATACCCCAGATTCCTAACCTACTCCATATTATCCCGAACAGTGCACATGAAGTGCTTGATGCTACCTTGGAGGCCTGAGTCATGCAAGTTTTGACATAAAAATCATTTGTTTCAATTATATGTGATTGAATCTTTGTACTTAAGCCTGCTTTGTCTATCTGCAGCCCTTCTGTGATACACTTGATTTCAAAACTATTCATTGATTCGATCCACATCCTGTTCTTGCTATACTTGCTGCTTTGGTCCTGTTTTTCAACACCAAAGCTTGCAGGATTTCATCAGAAACATTCAGGTAGAAATCAAGGATATCTTTCCAGTAGCAGAGGGAACCCTTGAGAACCCTTCGAACCGACTCTTAGAAGTACACAAGCCAAACCCAGGAAACAAAATGTCCACACCATCAGTCCAACCGTCTTCCAGGACTTTGCCAATTCGGAGTGTACAAGTACAACTGGGCAGCAGTGGGCCCATCTCAGTGAGTGAGCCCAAGCTCAGAGTTTCATCTGGGTCTCAAGAAGATCCAGGTCACAGAAGGGCGGAACAAGAAGCGCCCAGAGAAATACCCTTAGGCAACTGAGGCCTTAGCGGCTCGTGGTGACAGCCTGCAGCACCTCCGCCGGCGAGTTGCTGTCTCCATCTCCACCTGCATCTTCGTCTACGGCAGTGGGAGGCTCTGAGGATCAAGACAAACTGAGAAGGAGAATTGACGAGTACCTGCTCCACGAAGAGTACTACAAGTCCGTCCGAGGGGAAGATGGAGAGGAACCTCTTGAAGCCTTTGGATCCCCACCACACACAGACATGGGTTCCTATCTTTACTCCGGCCCATCTACGGACGTGGCCGAAACTGTATCTCTACCCAGGCGACCGAGAGGATCAGCTTGGCGTCCAAAGCTGCCAACAACCAGCAGGAAACGTGAAGTGTGTGCAGCTTATGTGGAGGATTCCCATCTCCCAGGGCCAACCTATGGTGCCCTGGACCGTACGCCCGAGCTACTGGCAAAGCTGCTATCTGGGTCCGAAGATCCAGATGTGACCGCCCTGTCTGAGGCTGTCAGGGCAAAATTGGGTATCACTCAACCCTTACCCAAGCCGGCGTTGGCCTCTCCTTCCCCTGGATTGAGCACGCTTGCTGATTATCTCAAACGATCAAGGGTGACAGAGACGGAGAGATTGGGGCTAACTGCTCTGGCCCCTCCCGCTGGCAGACTACCCCCCTGTTCAGACTCAACCTCAGGGGGTGGGAACAGTGGCAAACCAATTGCCCAGGCGAACATCCAGCTGGAGCTGCTGAGTTTGACCCTAAAACCTGCCAGAATGGGCAGAGGAATTCGCCGAGTTTCTTTTGCTGACCGGCCAACCTCATGTGGGAGTGGCCACTAAATGCTCTCTTTTGGAACGCTCATGCAAAAAGAAATTTTTGCAAAACACTTTCTGAGTGTCTATTTTTTTCAATGCGAGCATTTTTTTGATGCATCGCCAAATCCTGGCTTGCCCTGTGAAACTGCAGGACAGACAGGCTGTAAGTCCAGGTGCAGTTCAGTTATCGCAGCTCAAGATCGCAACTCCCCCAGACGCTCACAAAGTGCCGCTAGAATTCGTTTGTGGATAAAAACACGCTCACCACTGACAAAATGACGCTGCCCATCCACCGAAATTCGCTGTACGTCCCTCTTACTTCCTTGACGGCACTGCTGAAATCCATAGTCACGGAGACCGCTATTTCTGCAACCCGCAGCGCTGAAACAGGCGGACCCTGTTTTCTTCCGCAGTTTGAATATCCAAGGCATGTTTCTTCTTCACAGCACAATGTGTATGACAGGCCGCCGCAACAAACGCAACACCCTCCGCAGCACTACGCCTACGAGTTTGATTGCCCAAGGCACGATTTTTATCCGCAGCACAACGCGTATGACAACCCGCCGCAACAAGCGCAAGCTTTACCGCAGCAAAACGCCTACAATATCCCGCAGCAACCAGCGCAGCCCGAAGTGAACTTCGTGAACGACTCCTGGCAGCCATATTCACAACAAGGCCCCGATGATCTCACGCGGCGACACACCGTACATCAGGGCGATGGCTCTTGGGAACCCTACGGCGCCCAGTTCACCTACGACAGGCCACCTTTGACCTTTTGCAGGATTCTCTTAATCAAGATGAGGCGCTTTCCCCGTCTGGAACCGTCACACAGGTCTGCGGCAGTTCGCTCAACACTCCGTGCGCCAGCCGAATATCACACGACGAACCACAATATGCCCAATCCCCGGTTGAGTCTACGCTTGGTTACTTCTCGGTGCTCACGGACTACAACGATCCCGCTGATGGCTCCGGGGTGCTATTGAACGAAGACGACACTACGACCGAAGAATCCATAGAGCCCACTGTTGACATCGCTGAGATCTCTGAGGAGGTTGCAGAAGACTTCATGTTGAAGATGGCAACCGCACGATCAGAAATAGTTAGAGGAGAAATTGTGGAACGCACCGCCCTTGGGTTGTTGCAGGTGTTGGTAGACGAAACCGAAGCCCTTCATGCAGCACTCTCGAAAGAACTCTTCCGTTCCCACCAAGTCCTGTCCCAGTTCACACAAAGGCTAGAGGCAGTGTGCCGCAAGCAACTGCGGCAGTCGTTGCAGCACGGAGCCCAGCTGCACAAAGAGCTGGCCGACGAACCGCTGATGCGCAGGCAATTGGAAAATGAATGCACGCAGGAGCGCAAAAAGCGCATAGGCCCAAACACTCCAATGTCATACAAGAACTGTGTATACGCATGGCTAACGAAGCAGATCTCGAAGGGTCAAAAAGGTGAAGAATGGTTGAAGTATTGTGGCAAGCACGTGGACCCTTTTCGCCACTCCGGGAACAGCCTCTTTGCTTTTCTTTGCCACCAAGCAACCGTCAGAGATGCCGCCGTATTCCACCACTTACGCGCACCTCCATGGGAAAACGTTGCGCCACAAACCATGCCTCCGCCTCCGCCAGATGTGCCCACCCGCAAAGACATCCTACCACCTATGATTTTGTGGGGCATTCTGCGGCCAAAACCGCATTTACGCTACCGCACTGGATCTGGAACGGCCCAACGGATCTGAAACGGCCGCGGTGCCAAAAATTTGTCTTTCAAACATGAATTTTTGCAAAGTCGATTGCTTCAATACATTTGATTCCTTGGCACAAAAGTGTGGATGTGTCAGAACATTACAATGCTGTGGTTGAATCTAAAGATGCCTGCCAAAAGTCGTTTTAATATTGTTGTTCTGCTGTTTTTGTGCTGCTCAGCTGTAGTGCAGATCGATCCGGACATTTCCGGCTATTGACTGCTAAATTTTGACACAACATTTCTGACTTATGCTGTGCAATTGCCTTCGTTTTGCCTTGCTTGCAAACACAACGTTGAACTGGTGAGAACTGTTGAGAACTGAGGTCCCTGGGACTTGATTTGTGTTGCTGGTAAAGGTTTCGGAACAGTTGACAGTTGACGTGCTGTGCACTTGCTTGTGTTGTGCCTTCTTTGCCCGGTCTTGGCTCTGTGAGTTTACTATTTGCCTGATTTGTTGCAAAGCCTGTTCTGCAACCCTTGACTCTCCCTGAAAAGGGATCTCCTGTGGTGCAGAAGTACCCATTCCAACGGTCAGGCTTTGTAGTTCATCTTTGGCAAATAGTCTCAAACTTGCAGCAACTTCTGCAGGGGCAGCAGCAGCAGCAGCTTCTGCAAGGCCAGCAGGGACAGTCACAATGTTTGATTGCTTAACTTGAGCTACTTCTCTGTTTCTTGATCAGTGATTATTTCTCAGCAAACCATTGCTGCACAACAACCCACTGCACATTGTGCCCAGTTTGCTGACACCAGAGGCATGGAGCGCACTGCATGTTTTTTTGTGTTCCTCCATCAATTAGCTGTTGCTGAAATGCAGCGACTTTGCAGCTGCAAGACTCATTTTGCATATTACGATTCGTTGATGGTAGTCACAGTTACAGTTCAGCCAGTGGCCTTTTCTGACCTGTGAAGTGCAATAACCCATTGCATGCTTGGCAAGGATTGATTTTGCAACATTTGAAGTAATAAAACGCATGCGAGGCAGAGACTGCAAGAAGATCAGTTTTGGTCAGAGTTTAGGGCGGCGTACAAGGTTGACGACAGTTGGTACGTGCAGTGATCGGTTGCTAGACATTGGGTGAAGCAAATGATTGTGCATTTGTATGATTTTTTTAGTGAAATGTTTGTTATGAAAAGTTGGGGTATTGACGAGCATATCACATTATAACTGCATGGTGCAAGACAAAAAGCACCAGGACAATGTGAATCGTGTGTAGATCAGGGTCAATCTATGTTGTCTACATACATTGCAATGGTTTCCATTTTGTATTGTGTTGGACAAGTAAGTAATTCATTTCTCCACACAAATTGAGTTTTTGCTTTGCCCGAAATATTGGATATAGATGACATCTTGGCACTCAAAATAAGCCATGCTTCAACTGTTATCATGAATGATAGGCGAAAACGACAAAATTTTCACAACAAGCTTCATACACAACAAAGATGTGTCAATTTTGTCAACCATTTGGATAGAATCCGGGTTTTGGCCATTTTGTGCCCGGTAAAATCAAAGGTGACAAGCCATTGAACAGAGTGATTCCGCCCTGATTGTGGATCTTGTGGGCTCATCACAGACATCCGCATCGCCCCCAGTCAGCCCCTCTTCAGCGCTCTCACTTGTTGGCCCGGAAGGCGACGATGTCCACACTATCCTGAAGGAAGCTCAAGAATCCTTCGTGGACTTGTGGCAGACAACCTTCCCTGATAAGGAGTTAGTGTTTGACCAGAGCCCAGAGCACTGGGTAGCTTTTGCTGACTTATTGCAATTATTGCAATTATATAACATCCTGTATTGAGGTAGAAGGGGTCGCACTGCAGCAGTCCCTCTTTACTTCCTGACTTCCTATTATGGAGTGTGACCTCTGTTAATGCAGTGACATCGCCGTAGGCCCAGACACATGGCGTTCACGAGTAATGGCCACACAATACATACACGGGACACATACAGCCACAACAAACGAACAGTCACAGGACGCACATACACACACATACACAACATGCATGCAAACATGCCCACCCAGAGCTCAAAGTGCATTGCCCACGTACGTCTATGATAACAGGCCACCTGCGGAAAGGTGTACAGTGCCATCCTTATCACAGTTCAGACTGCAGTCTCTACAAGGCAGTGAGCCCCAACACTTCTTCCAGCAACTGTGCATGGCCCGTGCTACTGAATTCCATCTCAGCGCCTTCAGTTGCCCTGATCCTGATGCGTTTCTATCCTGAAGTATCTGTGTTTTCCCCTAGGGGCTAAACGATTGCATTGGTTTCCCATGCGACCATTACCCTGGCATCAGCTTTTTTTGTTTCAGTCACTCAGTCCATTATGCTCACAGTCATACAACCATTGACTTCACAGCATCAACCACCACATCTACTGTACAGAAATGTACAATACCAGCTGGTTATGCGAGTTTCTTCTCTGAATTGAATTAGCATAAGGTATTCAGTCGCACTTTCCAGCGCCCTGCAGCCCTACACGGCCCGGGGGAGTGACAGAGACCAACGGACAGTAGTCCGGTGGTCCCTGTACAGACTTCAGACCCAGGCTCAGGTGGTATATGGTCCGTGTACATACTGAATACCCGGGAAGACAAGAACTCAATCATTAGCCACACATAGCCACAGCAACCCACAAGTGGGCCTAAAAACCCATATGCGGGAAGTTTAGGCCATGCGTAGCCGCATTGAGCCATTGACACCCCCAAACCTTCAGATTGTAGCATAGAACAGACCCACAAGAACCCTAAAGATGTTGACATGGTTTGAAAAGAAATTTTTGCAAAAACAGGTGAAGCAGATTGTAAAAAGCTGTTCTACTTGGGCTGGGATTCTCCCACAATTGGAGATATCTTTCCCGGTCTACGAGACAGACCTCAGTATTTCCACACACATTGAGGATCTCCCTATGCTCCCTCAATTTCCTTCCGGTGCGCGAGTCTCTGAATATGTGTGCAACCTGGAGTATCTGTTCTCAAGAATGAACGTGGGTTCCTAAGGACCCACGGAACCCCACCTGTGCCTCGTGAGTAACATCCCTACACGTACGTGGGACGGTTGCCGCTCCACCTCAGAGAGGAAGAGTCGGTCCCATACATACGATGACCTTGTGGACCTGCTCTTCGAACTGCCCCTTGAGAGGGAGAATGACTCCCATATGGAAAGATTCCTCAAGAGACACCTGGGTAGAGGTGCCATTCCTACCCCTGAACGTGGCGAAGAAGAAGGGCCTAAACGTCCCACTAACGCCAACAAGGGTGGTGGTAAAGGGGGGGGGGACCTGAATGCCATGAGTGGGGTTAACCCTGAAACCGGTACACCCCCACTGTTCTACTGTAAGCCCGTCAATGACAACGGAGGACCCAGTCATGCCCCTGACTGCGACCATCGCAGTGGTTGTGTGCTGCAACTGAAAACACAGCAGCACACTAAAGATGGGAAAACAGTGACCCACAAGGATCATTTCAGGTGTACCATCACCTGTGGGTACTGTGGCAAACGTCATCACCACGAGGAGGAATGTAACATCAAAAAACCTGGGAGTGACAAACACAAACAGCAGGAAGCTGAACGCCAGGAAGCCCAAACAGCCACCAGAACTCCCCAGAATGGGGACAAGGGTGGTAAAGGAGGAGGCGAGGGGGGTGGCAAGGGTGGAACCCCAAACCCCCAGAGGCGCTCATCAGCGCCCGCTACTTCTCCCTCTCCTGCCGCTGCTGACCCCTAGAAACGCCCACAGGGGGATATGCCTCCCCTGAGGGGTCTAACTCCAGGAAGAGGCGACTGGCCTGGATGGCCGAGTCTCTCATGGCTGCAGGGGTTGATGCGAAATTCCCTGCTGAGGAGTAGGGGGACGGCTCTGAAGAGGAGGACTTTGTTTTCTGGATCCTCCTGAAAATCGGGGATCGAGTTTTTCCTGCACTGCTTGACACCGGTGCAACACTCTCTATACTGGCCCGGCGCCTGCTAAAGACTTTCAAGAAAATTAAGACAGTGGCCATAAGAGTAGGGGATGGGCGTACCATCCATTCCTTAGGGGGTGTTGATGTGTCTATTTGTCTTGGCGACGAAACTGCGACGCAGCACTGCAGAGTGTTGGACACTGAAGCCTTTGACATCGTCATTGGCACCGACTTCCTGCGAAAAAACCCCCAGGTAAAAATGTTGTCTCTCCAACGCCCCAATTCTCTACACTGCCACTTTGGCAGTGGGCTCTTCTCCGTACCTTCGGGGCTGTCAGGACGAAAAGAGTCTGGGCTGCGCTACGCAGCAAAAACTAACTATCGTACTGAAAACCAACAATTGGCCCGTCAGGTTCTTGAAAATGGACTTGCGGCCCTGCAGGTATCCCTGGATGAGATCCAGGTTGATTTATTCGCGAGTCAAAGTTTTAAAAACTGCAGGCACAGTGTTTAGGGCACTCTGGTTTCATTTGCGATGTTGTCTTCTGATTCTTGTCTCCTCATAATGCCGGTGGTCTGTTATTGTTGGGACAGCCGGCCTGTCGCCGTTGCCATCGCCGACGTCTCAGGTTTTCACGAAACATTCAATGTTGATCGGATCTTGTGAGATTATCGTCCTGATTTACTAATTTCTGGAAGCACCGTTACGCTCGTAGGACCCTAACACCGTCCCTCCCGTCATCGAACTTGCTATAGGCGCAAAGAAAAACGCGTCGCGAGCAGCGCGTAAAACTCGACATATTTTCATAACTCGCCACGACCCCTGACGTCGCGCCCTGCCGCCTTTTTCTTCTTCTTCCCCATGCACCTCCCTCCCCACCCTCGTGCCCATCCCTCCCCTTGCCCTGCAGCTCAGGCAGCGGCCCTGGGGGAACGCGGTCAACCCTTAGCAATGGACACCAACACGCTCCACAACGCCACGCACAAGTACAAGGCCAAGAACATCAAGAACGACGGGTAGCACGTAAGACACTGCAGCGTACATGGTCTTGTTGCACGCCAGTGTGTTGGGTCGTGTATAATTTTATTTTATTTTCAAAAGCCAAAAAAAGAAGGAAAAAATATTTTACGAAATTTTGCAGCGGCCTTTCAAGTAGGTACAACCACACCCACGCAAGAAACAAACCCAACAAGGCGGCAGGACAGGACACCACGGCACCACGCGGCAGCACAGCACCACGGGGCACAGCACAGGGGAGCACGGCACCGAGGGAGAGCGGGCCACACAGCAACACCGCACAGGGCGGAGACGACAGGAAACGCACAACACGACACCCCAGGGCGCACACGGCACAAAGCACAACGGCGAACAACACCACGCAGCAACACAGCACAGCAAAACACACACAGCGCGGGGGGACAAGACAAAATACGGCACCAGAGGGCACAGGACCCCAAGAAGACGGACAGTGCCCCAGGACACAACACAGCGCGTGGCAGCACCAAACGGATCAAAACAAAACAACACAGCGCACAACAACGCAACCCCAGGCCCCAAAACGCGCAGCAACACGGCGCAGCACAGCACCCAGGGACACACCACAGCACACCACCGAGACACGACACCAGGAGCCACCAGGACGCACCAGGAGACAACAGAGGACAGCCAGGCCCAACAGCAAACGCACAAACACAACAGGCAACAACACAAAACACCAGCCAGCCCCGCGAGGGCAAGTGAGCACGGAACAGAGAGCAACGACGCAGGCACACCAGCACAGCACTGTACGGGCAGAGCACAGAAACAGAAACGACCCGGAACCGGCCCGGAGCCCAGAACCAACAGGGAACAACAGGAAACCAGCGCCATCAGCAATGAGAAGAACAAAAAACGAAGACAGGGCACCACAGCACAGCACCACACGGCGGCACAGCGCCACAGGACACAGCACAGGGGAGCAGGACACCACAGGGAAGACGCCCAGCGTCGGCCAGACCAGACACGGGCACCAAAGCCGACACACACCGCCAAACGACAACGCCGGGCAACCAGAGCCACCAGCAGACCCCCAACAAAAGGCAGCGACACCAGGAACCAACAACACCAGCCACCGGAAAAAGCACAGACGGCGCGCACAGCACAACGAAAGGGCACCAGCACAGCGCAGCACAGCACCGCAAAGGGCGGAGAGGACAGGGAACACACAGCACAACACCCCAGAACACACACAGCAGACGCGCAGCGGCAAGAAACAAACAACAGGCGCAGGCAACGACGCAAACAAACGGCAGAGCACGACAGCACACCACCACACAACACCACAGCACAACAGAACACAACACAGGGCAGCTGAACACCAAGACACACCACGCCGAACGACAGGGCGGCGAGCCACGCGGCCAGACAAGGACAGCACCACCGAAGCACGACACCAAGACCCACCAGAAGACAGCAGAGGACAGCCAGGCCCAACAGCGAACACCACGCAAAACCAGCCAGCGCACACAGAGCAACGACAGGGACAGCACCGAGGCACACGCGGGCACACCCGACGGCCCAAGACACAAAACCCGCCCCGCACCGCACAACCGGCAACAAATAAGAAAAAAACAACGGAAAAAGCAAAAACAAAAGACAAAGGAAAAAAAAAAGGGGGGGGAGCGCAGGGGCCCCAGACAACCGGAGGGCAGGAAACACCAGAGACAACAGGGGGGGGGGCCAAAAAGAAAGGGGGGGGGCAACAAGACGCCAAGGCCAAGGCACCCGGGGCCAGAAAACACGCAAAGCAGGACACAACGAGGACGCAATGAGAGGGGGAAGGGGAAAAGGGAAAAAAAAGAAAACCAACCACAAACGGGGCAACCCCAGCCCGGAGGGGGCCGAACAAGCAAAGAGCGAACCAGGAACGTCCAAAGGAAAGGTGCAGCTCACCAGAACGCGCCCGGGAGGCCGGCCCGCCCGGGCCGGCCAAGCAGGGCACGCACACGCACACACACGCGGGACTCAGGCGTGGCGTCCTCCAACCCGAAGGGGGCGGTGTCGGCGTCCACACGAAACAGCCCCCGTGCACCGGCCGAGTTCCCCGTCGCAAGACGGACAGTACGGGAAACGGGACGCGTCAGTGACCGGGTCCACACACGCCAAACCACCGCAGGGCAGGCAGCCCAAGACCGAAGCCGGAGGGACCCGCCAGGGACAACCCCATCGCGGGGCCCCGAACGGGTACGGCGCGGAGCGAGCCCAGCGCCCCTGCCTCGGCAGGGGCCAGCGGCAGGCACAATGAGCCCGGTTCTCGGCCGGCCTCCAAGTGCCCCGCGCAGCCACCCAGTAAAGCCGGGGGCGACAGCCCCCGGGGTGGGGGGAGGCACCACGACGACGTGAAAACCGACCGGGGCACCGAGAGCGACCGGACCGGACGAGGAGCGGCGCACCAACGCGGGGCCACGAGGCACGCCAGAGAGGCACGCCGCCGGCCACAACCACGGCACGAGGACAGGTGCAAAGCCACAACGGCCACCCAGTCCCGCGAACCCGGGAAGCGCGCACAGGTAGGTAGGTAGGTAGGTGCACTCGGTCATGGAGAGGCGCCCCTTGGTTCCCCCTGGCGTCGCCCCTGTGACGAACAGGAAGAGGCTCCGTGCGTGAAGAGGGGAGGCGGCTGAGATCCCGCTAGACCTGAATGTTGGCCCCCAACAAAGCGGCCCCGGGCAACACCGGGAGGGCTGATCGCCGCCGGCGTGACATGCTTGTCTCGCCAGGAGGGTGTCCCCCCGTGCTTGCGCACGTCCCCTCCTTTGGGCGGAACCCTAGAGGTTCACCGGACTTCACGGGAAGCGCGCACAACAGACGATGAACCGCGGCACGAGACAAGGTGCCGAGGACAGCTGGGCCCCCACGCCCACACACCGCACCCACGGCCAGTGGGAAGCGGGCCCCGGCCGCACGCCCGAAAGGACCAGAGGTCGGGGGTGGGAGAGCGCCCGTCCCCAGACGCGCCACACCCAGGCAAGAGGCGCCCCCCCCGGGCACCCTCATGCCGCCCCCACAGCACGCAAGAGCGCGCGCTGTGGGGTTGGTGACGGGTCCCCACGCCCGCACCCCCCCGCACCCAAAGCCTGTGGGTAGTGGGCCCCGGCCGCACGCCCGAACGGACCAGGGGCTGGGGGTGGGAGAGCGCCCGTCCCCGGACGCCCCACACCCAGGCAGGAGGCGCCCCCCCCGGGCACCCTCATGCAGCCCCCACAGCACGCAAGAGCGCGCGCTGTGGGGTTGTTGACGGGTCCCCACGCCCGCACCCCCCCGCACCCAAAGCCTGTGGGTAGTGGGCCCCGGCCGCAGGCCTGAACGGACGAGACGTCGGGGGTGGGAGAGCGCCAGTCCCCGGACGCCCCACACCCAGGCAAGAGGCGTCCCCCCCGGGCACCCACATGCCGCCCCCACAGCGCGCAAAGCCAGCTCACAAGAGCGCGCGTTGTGGGGTTGGTGACGGGCCCCCACGCCCGCAGGCCCGCACCCACAGCCAGTGGGTAGTGGGCCCCGGCCGCACGCCCGAACGGACGAGAGGTCGGGGGTGGGAGAGCGCCCGTCCCCGGAAGCCCCACACACAGGCAAGAGGCGCTGCCCCCGGGCACCCTCATGCCGCCCCCACAGCATGCAAGAGCGCGCGCTGTGGGGTCGGTGGCGGGTCCCCACGCCCGCACCCCCCGCACCCACAGCCTGTGAGTAGTGGGCCCCGGCCGCACGCCCGAACGGACGGGAGGTCGGGGGTGGGAGAGCGCCCTTCCCCGGACGCCCCACACCCAGGCAAGAGGCGTCCCCCCCGGGCACCCACATGCCGCCCCCACAGCGCGCAAAGCCAGCTCACAAGAGCGCGCGTTGTGGGGTTGGTGTTGGGTCCCCACGCCCGCAGCCCCCACACCCACAGCCAGTGGGTAGTGGGCCCCGGCCGCACGCCCGAACGGACGAGAGGTCGGGGGTGGGAGAGCGCCCGTCCCCGCATGCCCCACATCCAGGCAAGAGGCGCCCCCCCCGGGCACCCTCATGCCGCCAGCACAGCACGCAAGAGCACGCGCTGTGGGGTCATCGACGACTCCCGATGCCCGCACTCCCCGCACCCACAGCCAGTGGGTAGTGGGCCCCGGCCGCACGCCCGAACGGACGAGAGGTCAGGGGTGGGAGAGCGCCCGTCCCCGGACGCCCCACACCCAGGCAAGAGGCGCCCCCCCCCGGCACCCTCATGCTGCCTCCACAGCGCGCAAGAGCACGCGCTGTGTGGTTGGTGACGGGTCCCCACGCCCGCATCCCCCGCACCCACAGCCAGTGGTTAGTGGGCCCCTGCCGCACGCCCGAACGAACGAGAGGTCGGGGGTGGGAGAGCGCCAGTCCCCGGATGCCCGACACCCAGGCAAGAGGTGCCCCCCCCCGGGCACCCTCATGCCGCCTCACAGCACGCAAGAGCGCGCGCTGTGGGGTTGGTGACGGGTCCCCACGCCTGCAGCCCCCGCACCCACAGCCAGTGGGTAGTGGGCCCCGGCCGCACGCCCGAACGGATGAGAGGTCGGGGGTGGGAGAGCGCCCGTCCCCGGATGCCCCACACCCAGGCAAAAGGCGCCCCCCCCGGGCACCCTCATGCCGCCCCCACAGCGCGCAAAGCCAGCTCGCAAGAGCGCGCGCTGTAGGGTTGGTGACGGGTCCCCGTGCCCGCACCCCCCGCACCCACAGCCAGTGAGTAATGGGCCCTGGCCGGGGTCAGTGCTGGGCCCCCACACCGACACGCCCGCGCCCACCGCATGTGGGTGGCGGACCCCAACAGCCCGCCCAGTGGGCGGGCAGTTCGGGGAGGGGGAGCGCCTGACCACAGACGCCCCTCACAACGGTGGGAGGCAGCCCCCCGGGAACGCCCTTCCGCCACCCCCACAGCGAGCAATGCTGGCCCGCAAGGGCGCACGCTGTGGGGCCGGTGCTGGGTCCCACGCCCGCACCGACCGCGCCCGTGACACACGGGTTGCGGAACCCCGGCCGCCCGCCCCAGAGGGCGGGCGGCCGGGGGAGGGACAGCGCCTGACGCCAGACGCCCCTCACAACGGTGGCAGGCCACCCCCACCGGGGACGGCCCCCCACCACCCCAGCGGCACGCAGCCCCCACAGGGCATGCAGGCCCAGGGGACCGTGATGGGCCCGCA
Source organism: Eutreptiella sp. 'Long Island Sound 2002' (assembly GCA_964036045.1). NCBI lineage: Eukaryota > Euglenozoa > Euglenophyceae > Eutreptiales > Eutreptiaceae > Eutreptiella > Eutreptiella sp. 'Long Island Sound 2002'. The sequence goes on from OZ038386.1 coordinate 38,422,105, forward strand.
CAACCACACGCCCGCGCCCGCAGCACGTGGGTGGCGGACCCGAATGGCCCGCCCAGTGGGCGGGCAGTCGGGGGAGGGGGAGCGCCTGACCTCAGACGCCCCTCACAACGGTGGAAGGCACCCCCCCCAGGGACGCCCTTCCGCCGACCCCACAGCGAGCAACGCCGGCCCGCAAGGGCGCACGCTGTGGGGCCGGTGCTGGTTCCCCACGGCTGCACCGACCGCACCCGGGACACACGGGTCGCAGAACCCCGGCTGCCTGCCCCAGAGGACGGGCGGCTCGGGGAGGAACAGCGCGTGACACCGGACGCCCCTCACAACAGTGGCAGGCCACCCCCCCCCGGGGACGGCCCCCCACCACCCCAGCGGCACTGCAGGTATTGAGCTGGCTTGGCAAGGCAAGGTGGATCGAAACCACGGTTACCATGCCTGGAGCACTCTGACCATCAGTCACCTTGGTCCAGGTGCTCACTGACGAAGTGGCAGCCGGGATGATCATTGCAGTCCCTGGGCGAGACATCTGGAGACTCACAGGAAGGTTGGTATCTGGGAAACTCAGGTAAACTCCACATAAAAACGCGTAAGGTGACTCAGGGCACTTCTCAGAAGTACCCAGCGCAATAGCAGTCCACTACCAGCTGCCTGTCCCCAAACAACTGAAAGGCATTAAGGTGTCACATCCACAGACTTCTACCCACATAGGGTTATGCACTACATGCATATGAGGCACAACTGTCAAGTATATACCCCAGGGGGGGGTACGCACCTGCTGAAACACGCCAAAACCAGGGCTGACACAGGCAAAGACTTCTGAAACACAGAGCTTTCCTACCGTCCAGCGCATCTACATCAGTTTCCAGTTGCAGGGTCTCCAGTGAAGGGAAAAGCAGCAGCCTTCAATGTGATACTCGTCACGTGACTAGAAGTTAGGAACAGAACACTGTGGAAGGTGATCGCATTCTCGAACCCTGCCGCCGCTGTCAAATTGGTCCCAATGAAAGTGATGGACTCATACTCTACAGCCTTGAGATTGTTGCCAGCCCTATCAGTCCTTGTCGGCCCCCCCGCGGCACCAGCAGCAGCTCTGCCCCACGTGTACCTCAAAACTGACTGTTGGGTCACGATACTCTCTGTGTGCTGTCCCTGCACTGCTCTCAGTATCCTGGTGTCCCCAGCTCACGAGCAACCAGCAGGGCAGCTGCTCCTATGAAGAGTAGTGCAAGCGCTCTGGCGTCCACCTGGTTTCCAGACTGGGGAACACTTCCTGGCGCAGCATCAGCGGCTTCTTCACCAGGCATTCTGCAGAGGGGCCAGTATCCTGCCTGATGCAGCAGAAGTGGTTCGCAGAGCGCACTGTGGCACAGCCATCGGGGAGTACAGACCTTGGGCAGGGTTGGCAATGCCGAGAATGATGAAACAAGAGAAATCCCTGCATACAACAAGCGCAGTACCTTCAAGAATGATCACGAACATGGGGGAGTAGGACTGCTCGCTGGCCATTGTCTGTCATAACAGTACCAGAAACGAAAATTGGACACACAAAGGTCACACAAACTTAAAGCTGCAGGACGGATAATGGTAACGTCAGACACGACAGCTGAGGACAGAGGTACCATGTAAGCAAATTCTGGGAACATAACATTTTCCAAGACACACTCAAAAAGAAAAAAAATCCACATGGAAACAGACTCTATTGACGACCCACTGATGACTGTCTGGCACTAAAGTGCAGGGGTTGGCTTATACAGACCCTCAATTTACAAACAAAGTACAACCGTACCTCTTCAGTACACTGCAGATTAACTTACAGGTCACTACTGCTGATCATCCGCAGAAGGTTGGCTAGGGGCAGGTGGGTTCTACTGAGTTCCGTGGAGACCGCTGGCGGAATACATGACCGGCAGAGTCATACCCTCTGTGGTGCAGTGGTCATGACTCTATGCACATGTTCGGTAAAGGGGCTATTTTCTCCCTAAAGGTCTGCCAGGTCAGTACGTCTCCTCCTGACATTGCCCTAGCCCCTCCCTATCATTCTCCTAGAAACAAAGACTTACCTGCACATCACAGAGCCACGCAGTCCAGGAAATCAGTTACAAGGCTACTGAGTGCGGCAAATTTACCTCTATTTTTACACATGCCCTCTACCTCAAATTAACGACAGGCTGCTACTCAGTCTGGCTGCCACTCAGTCATGCTGTTACAGCGCTATAACCAGACTACCTGCAGTAGGCTGTCCTGCAGGCCTAAGGGTTTATCTGTTTGGGTGACTAAGGCTAAGCTATAGCAATACAGTAAAGTCATCTATTTCCACTAGCGTCCAGAGGCTACTCACCTAAAGGCGGCTTCTGTGACACTCAGGGTTACTCGCACAATACTCCTGAAATAATACACAGTACAGCACCAGAGGCTACAACATCGATGTTGCTATACACACGTGTTTCGTGTACTGACGTTACAGCCAATATACTCAAGTACATAGTAGGCTGTCTGCACTCATCCAGTGGTTGCAAACACATGTAACTTAGGTGGGGCTGGGTATGGCCAATAGGCTCACACCGTAAGGGTACTCGTCCCCCCAGTGTCACAGAGACTCATCACCGGGGTAACGAGTACTTCAGCTACACACAGTAGTCAGTCGCAATTGCAGAATAGTGGCCACAGTGATCATCTCTGGGACCTGCCTCCCGTACACTATACCTGGGCCTTCAAACTGCCCTTCAGGGTGTTACACAACATGCCTCGTGGGCAAACTGGGGAAGGTCATATCACAGCAGCCACAGGGCAGAATCATACACAGCTCCTTCAGTGCAAACAACAGACTCATTCATACACGTCAGAACTGCTATACCACCCATCTGCCCATTGTACCCACAGTACAACTACAGGGTATACAACGGAGTGATTCAGAAAAACATTTCAACCTGCTACCAAAGTAGCAAAAGGGTACCTTCCGTGCACACTACAGGGTAGGTGCGCACACATGCAGAGGCCAAAAGCTTTGTTACCTACATTCCATTCTGTAGGCAACTCAGCAATTCCTGTAACTCTCAGATAAACAAACATTCCCCAACGCGAAACCAATCTACCCCATATAGCGGGGGTGTCGCCAGGGCTTCCCACTCCTGACAGAGGCCCAACCTGCCCATGGTTGGGGACAAAATAGAAAAATGGTGAGTGACACTGAGGAGAGAAAAACAGTTGCTACATCCAGTAAGACCTTCAGCCATGCGGCACAAGGACGGGCCTGAGGTTACATCAAACCTGCCATGAGAATTCCCCAAAGGGGTACTCAAAATCAGCCATGCACACACAGCCGGGCTTAAGGGGGACAATACAGAAAGTATTTTCTGTTTTAAACATCAACTCAGGGAGCCAAGAAAAGAAAGAGGCCTCCTCCAAACAACACTTGTTTGGGATTAGAAATAAAGTGTATCTTCCCCAATGCTATAGCTGGGCTGCACAGACGAAGGACAATACACGGGAGAAAGTCACACTGGAGTGCTGTAGCATCAGACTACAGACCTTCGACTCCTAGAGCTCAGACTGTCCTAAGGTGCCACTGAGTTCCATTAGTGCCACAGCTACTGACACTTGAGGTGAACACTCAGCACATCACAGTAGAACTAACCGTGTAGCTGCTGTTACAATCCTGAATAGCTTCATTAGACACAGCTAGGACCGTAATCATCGGAGTAACTAGGGGTATTAAGTTCATCTCTCGCATACGAACTAGTATACTCTGTCACGTGTAGGGTATCACTGACCTCTGGACTTCTATTACAGTCAACTGTCATACTACCTGTATCACAATAGGCAGTTACCAGGCATCCACGTATCAGACGAAGGATGCCAAAAAGGTACAGACAGTAAACTAGATCTCTGGCTTCTTCCAGACTCAGGTACGGGGAAGGGTCGTCACTCCTCCAGTCCTTGCCACAGACTGCCTTACCCTGAGGGCATGAGCATCCTCAGGGTCATGTAATACATAACTAGGTACTCCCTCATTACAAGCAAACAGAGGGGAGAATGACACTGATTTTTGCGGCAACCACAGGGAAATAAGCGGGTACAAAACACCATACATACAACTAAAACTGAAACTTCATATTCCATACCACTGCACGCAAGGCAACAGTGCGCAGTGCAGGCTCACGGGTTGGCCAGCTCACTCGGATACAGCAGTCGCTCAGACTGGCTCTCGGTCACTGCCACCACGGATACAACTGCCTGTCACCGGTTGGCGCCAGCTAACAGGGCAATAAACCAAACAGGCTAAGTGCCCAGAGGGATGCAGATGGCTGTCTGACATGGGTCAACCTCGGGTCCCTGTGGCATATCGCCTGGAGTTGCAACCGGAACGACGGATCAGGTCAAGGACAAACAACCAACCACAACCAAGAGACAGACAGGCAGACAGACTGACAGACTGTTCGACTGCAGAAAGGCAGAAGAATGGGAGAAGCGCGTCCATCAGGGATCACTCGCTGACTTGCAAATAAACTAACAGGCTCACAACAACACTGCACAATCGCAGTGAAATTTCCCCCCCACAGGAGAAGCCAATGTCTTCCGCAGTGGTTTGCGCGGGGTACATCTGGTGGCGCAGAACACCCGAGCACAGGTACTCACGCGCACACACACACACTGGCTAGCATACGTAGACACAAGCAAACAATTGCCAGGACAGTGAGACCGACACCATCAGAGGGTCGTCTCAAACATCCCCCTGGCGTCAAATCAGCAAGGCCTGTAGTTGCCACCACAGGGCTGACAACGGGGGTATCGATGTAACTGCATCGCACTCACAGCAGTAGACGAGCAATAAAGCTGTGCAGGAATACACTTCAAATACAACCGTGCATCAGCGCACCACAGACATGACACAGGACACTGTGTATCCTACAGACTACCTTCACGGGACAAAACTAGCTGGATACTGTTCTCCTCAAAGTGTGTGTTCACCAGGGTCATAGTCACCAGCTACCTAAAATTCGGCATGTAAATCCGTCCACTTAGTCAATCAATAGAAATTAGTATAGCTCCGTCATAGTACGTTGCATCACAAGGAGTTCTGATTTACATAGGATACTCTCTATTTCACGGATCAGCTCATCTCCTCTAAGTATGACTCCTAGGTAAGCGTACGAGTAATACGCTGTAACTACATCAACCTAGGCTGCAGCAGAGTTTTCTCTATCAACAGTGACTCACTCCAGAGCTGCTCTACAGATTTATGCTCGGCGGGTGATCTACATCCCCGTGGTAATACCGGTTGCTCTGGTCACACTGGTTGGCACACACAGTTCCACTATGGACTATGGGACGGACACAGGTCGACTTCCTACATAGACATCAAAAACCTTCGATGCTTCCAGTTACCCCAGAAACACCTCCAGTACATGGGCACCCTGCTTCCCGGCTGGTAGCTGCTGCGGGTCGACGGACCAGGCTCACTCTCGGATCAGAAGGGCCAGCGCAAGCACTCCGCTCTCCGTCACGCACAGCCACGTTGGGTACATGTTGGAGGAAAGGAGTAACACAAGCACGCCCACAATGTCGCTGAGGATGGGAATGCGGTGTCCTACTGAAGGAAACCTGGGCGGCTCTCAGGGTTTAGCTAAGGTCTTCACCCCCTTGACGCGCCTCGCTAAGCTTAACAGAGCCAGGGGGCTTGCATCAGGAGGCGGTGCCAGTCTGAGAAAATGGAGAAGTTAACCTGAGCGCCAAAGTGCTAGCTGCAGGTCGTTGCCAAGTCACTGCCAATCCACAAACTCTCTAAACACTACCCCTCCGAATGAATTACAGATCTATGGCACTACAGGACAGGGCACACGTTACCCACAGAATTTTCGATTCTTGAAGAACCCCGTCTTTGGGTCGGTGCCCCTCTGTATCAGGAAACGAGAAAGGGGGACAGGAGGAGGAGTGAAAGACGAACGGGGTTAAGAGTAGGCACACTTGATTCATTGGCGCCCAAGCGAAGCGCCCACGCAAGCACCGAGTGTAGGAGGGGGGGGGCTGCATCCTTGCACAGACATTGCGTGCAGGAGAGCTGATTTTTCATAACCCCCCCGCCCCTCTGGCTTGGTGTCACCTATGCTGGGGGATTGAAATTCCCTTTAACAAGCTTGTGGAATTCGGGGGCCCAAAAATCAGGGCAAAAGGGCCCTCAAAAAGACTTTCAGGCAGAAAATAGGCAGGGCCTGGCAGGGGTGCCTGGGCGAGCCCACAGGGGTGCCCGGGTGACGCCAGGTAGCTTGGGGTTATTGGCGGAGTGGATGTTGTCCCCTCGGGGACAAAAGTGCCCTGAGCACCTCATGGCCGGGTCGCCCTCTTGTTGTCGATGGGGCCCCAGACCTTCATGTCCTTCTCGCTGGTAATGCCGGTCATTGCCCAGCATGAGGGTAGGACGAAGTGGCAGCAGTCTGGCCAGGCTTCCGAACCAAGAAAGACATCACCTGCACCTGCTTGACGGAGTCGTATGGCAGCCAATAGGATTCAGCACTGAGGGTAGACCTTGCAGCCATCATTGGCCTCGTGCAGCGACTGGCTGGCCTCAGTGCAGTTGAGCGTGGCTGGCATCGGTGCAGCCGAGCATCGCTGGCATCAGTGCAGCCGATCGTTGCTGGCGTCAGTGCAGGCGAGCTTGGCTGGTGTCAGCGCATGCCTCCGTGGCTGGCGTCAGTGCAGGCGAACTTGGGCAGCTTCTAAATGGTCCATTAACGGTCGTCACAATAACGAGCGGCATTGCCAGGGAATAAGCCAGGGAACCGCACTGTGTTGTCGTTGGACACGAGGCTGCTCTCCTCAGCGGGAAAGTCAAGGCAAGGCGAGATGGCATTGGTCTAAACCATATGCACCTGTCTGGCAATCAGGGCATCAGTCCACTCAGGCGAATGGGAGAAAGTCTTGTACCATTTGTTTTGGGGGCGCCTGCAGAAACAAGCACCGTGCTCCGTCCAGTGCAGAATAAAACCGGCTTTCAATTGTAAATGGATGGCCAGTGGATCCTCTCAAGGCCAAACTTTTTCGATTTGCACTGGAAGTTGCTGATCGCATTCTGTGTTGGGTGTTAGGTCAAAAGCAAACGGTCTCCGATCACCTAATGCTGCGGTTGACCGCAAAGCAAGCTGAACTAGGCGCTCGGCTCAATCCTCATTCCAGAGGTGGCCTGGTTCTCGGGTGAACGAGAAAGCAAAACGATAACCGAATCCACCAACACAGCAAGCCATGGTGAAGGCAGCCTGGAACCTCAACAGCCACTACCTGCTGAACAGGAGCGGCCATGCGGGGGGTGACAGAGGCTTGATTCTGTACACCACGGACAAGCACATCAAACGGGGTCTTTGCATACATGGCAGCAGCAGACAGGGTTACAGAGTACAGGATGGTTGGGGTAGGGGCGTGATCAGAACGTGCTCAGCAACAACGCTTCATAATGACGCGTTCCCGTGGGGGGCCTGGCCACGGGATGCTGCGGCGGACACGCGCAAGCAAGGAGGCAGGCAAGGCACTGCGCTCACAAGGGCATCCTCATGCTCGTGTCATGTGACAAAGCGTTTCAGGATCCTTGCAACTCTGAAACAAGGGAACAAAAGTATGTACAGCAACACATCAGGATATGTACACATGGGGTTAAGACTGGACTTGGGTAAGGGCATCACAGGACAATATACACTCAATCCCAACCCATGTCCCAATCCCAGGGCCGACCCTCTCAGTGGCTGGCAGGGGCGGGGGCTCAAACACAACCTATGCCCTGCTCAGTCCTGACCCTGAAACCCTGCCAATAGGGGAGGGTGTCCCGCCCAGCCACAGGCGAGTTCCTGCGAATCAAGGGGCTCCTAGGTCAACCAACTGTGGCTCCCCATGCTCCCCCAATGGCGGGTCCCACCTCCTCTCTGAGCCGGAGGGAAGGCCCCGCCATTATCCCCTAGGAGTTGGTAGCTGAAAATGGGCTGTTTCAGCCAAAACTGATATTAGCTCGAAAAACTCCGAAATTAACCCCTGGTCCGGACCCGCCAGAGGTAGGGACGAAGCAACTGACCCTATGCCCTTCGCGTAGAAGTTCTCTGGAGCCCTCACCCAACCTGGTTCCCCCTGAGGCCCCAGCATCAGGGCACCACGGGTTTGCCAAGTGGGGTCATGATGCCAAAACCACCAAAATTGGCGTCATTGCCACGGGTGATCCGCCTGACCAGGGCACGGCCAACGATACACAGGATAGGAGGCAGGACCCAGGACCTATATCTGAGTGCACAACTTCGAATTGGGTCCGGACTCCACCCTGGCAGAGAGATATGGGGCCGCCAATCGACCACACGGGGGGCTGAAATTGGGGTCCCAAAAGGGGGTCATTTTGGCTGCTCAAAATGAGCCAAAATTGGGGGTATCCCCAATAGTATATCTCCACGCCGGCTTGGAGATCAGTTCCGCCATTCCACACACAATCGACCAAGAGTCCACCAGAGACTCCCATGCCCTTGCCCCACAAAGATCCTCATGCCACTTGGCGTGGGGACAATCCAAATTGGGTCCACAATTGCCAAAATGGCAAAATTGGTCGTCTTGGTCGACCGTCCAGGGTACGAAACCTTGGCGATATTGACGCCCCAAGCCTTGATTCACTACCCTTGATATCCCCTCTGGTCCCATGCCCTGAGTTATGGCTTGTTGTCACACTGGCTGCTTGCTGTTCATCGAGGGGATGAACACGCGAATGGGGCAGAAAGCAGCATGGGGTGCAACGGGGGGGATCATGGATCGCACCAAAAGTTGAATAACTCCGGATGAGCCGGAGGAGCAAATATGAAACTCAATGGCGTTCAGCCCTTGGTCATATGCTACAATAATCGCCTCTTATCCCTGGCTAGATTCTGTGCCCCATGGAGATATGGGGGTTCCAATATGGCATACAATGGCAAAAACAGCGAAATTCTTGCCAAAATGGCCCGCACCCATGATTCCATATCTCCATGGCCACGGTGTGAATCCTTCCAACCAAAGGTGCTATATACACATGGGACTCAGATCCCAATATATGCCACTTGCCAACCCTCATGGTCGCCTCTAGCTATTTTCCCCCTTGGGGGGAAAATGACACACAGATGGGGCAGAATGGCAACATACCCCAAATTGGGTGACTCACAACTCTCCCTTCAAGAGGAGAGGCCACGTGGGGAAAGACCCCATTCGATGCGGGCTTATGTGCCCTCTCCGAATCGCCCTTACCCTTGGTCAAGTGGCGCACGCAACCTCGGGGATGTGATCAGGGGGAGAAGGGGTTTGTGGCATTCTGAGCAAAACGGCCAAAATTGACCCAAAAGTGGTCACTCGAAAAATTGTATCCCCGTATCACAAGAGAAAGGAGCCTCGGGCTTTTGCATGGATGCAAACCGAAGCTTTGCTTCCCTTTTGCAACAAGGGTTGAGGTTCAAAGCATAATGGAATCATTTTTAACACCTCAATCCTTGAAGCACACTATTTATGGGAAAAAGAGTAAGAAAAAGTGCTTTTCCATTGCTTTGGGACATACTCTAGTTGTATTAGAGATGCACTGAGCATCCATGCATTTTTATCTTAGTATTGGTCCAGCCAAAAGTGGTGATAACACATTTTGACCTATGGAACCAAACACCCAATCAGGATATGGAGTGGACCCCTTAATCCCCTTTCAATCAGAAGTAAAACATCTTTTCCTGAGTTGACTGAGCACTGACATACCTAAAGTAGAACCTATGAATTTATCTATGTTTTTCCATGAATACTTATCTGCCCTAGTGGTATGCACCATAGGGGGTTAGGCACCTCTTTTTGAGAGGTCCTGGGTTCAATTCCCGGTCAGCCTAACTAAGTAGGAAGATCCCAACTGAGTAGGAAGATCCCATGTGACATGGCAGTGACCTCATCGCCACATACCATGCCACCTCAGCACATATGGGACCCAAAACAAAGAGTGCACATCTCCTAAGATGGCACTATGGAGAGAGAGTGATCCTGAGGCAGTTTTCTAACTCTTTTTCCAAAACATTTCAGCTATCTCTGTGAATATGCATTCATTTGTATCCTGAGTTGCAGTTTCTGTGAATACCTAATCATCTTTCACTGTTTACACTGCAGCCCTTCATGCTTTGATCCTGAATCACCTTCTCTTTGCATACTGTTGGCTTGGGCTATCCTGGATTGAGTTGGCTTTACTGTATTTCAACAAACAAAAGCTTTTCATCATCCAAAACCAGCAGCAGGACACCCTACAGCAACAACAAGCAGCAGGAGAAGCAAAAACACAGTGCTGAAAACACTATAAACTTTTCTGGTAGCAAGAGGCAGCCTGTCTCTGTGCACCGGCAGCGACCCCGCGCCGTACAACCAGTGCTCCGAGCAGGCAAACATAAGCAGAAGGGTGGATTAAGATGGATCCAGGAAGAGTGGACGCCGAGGTGAACACAGTGCCAGCGCCAGAGACACCGGCAAGGCCGGCGCCTGACGCTGTACCTTCGGTGGAGCCCTTACATGGGCCAATGGATACGGCGGAGGACTCCTTGGATGGCCTCCAGACGGCCTTTGGGGCCCTGTCGGTGAAGGAAATGGTCTCTCAGCCTCAGCCTGTGAAGAGGAAGAGAGGAAACGAGAGTGAGAAGGATGCTGGAGAAGGAGCAGACGAAGGAGAGGAGCAAGGGCAAGACCCGACGGATATCCCTACCTTCGAAGGCGCACCAAGCGCTTCTGGCCTCCAAGCATCACCCTCTCCCATAACCACCACACACCCAGCCGCCGCTACATCCACTTCCACAACCAACCAGCCTATGGCAGAGGGCACAGGCTTTACTGGCATGCCTCACTACCCCGCCTATGGCATGGGCCCACCTACCACTGCGCTCCTTGAGGCAACTACTGCCAGTGAGCCGGTGGCTTCCAGCTCTGCGCCGCGTTGGTATGCGGCTGACCATCCCCATCCACTCCACGCCACGGGAACCTACATGGAAGTTCCTGGGTATGCTCCTGGGTGTACACCTGGGTATGCACCCCTGAGTGGGTTGAGGAGAGGACCAGAGTCTCTGGGAGGCAGGAGTAGAGGATCGGGAAGATCCTCCAACAGGTCCCTGACGCGGTCGGAGATCAACGAGGTGCTCCAAGGAGCCACTTCGAAAATCGTGAGTGACCTCACGCAAGAGATCAGGGAGAAACTGCAGCCCCTGATGATCCCGTCCCATGCGTCACCTACGACAGTGGGGATGTCACCCCACCGAGTACAGGCTAACCACCTGGCGGCAGGGTTGACGAATACCCTGGGGAGCCTGAGGAGCCGACCGATGCCGACTCCTGCAGCAGTACCAAGAAGCCCACTCGTCCCGAGGACAGCCCAGCCGCCCTACAGTCACGTGACGAACTCGACGAGGGCCGAGCTGGACCAGCTGGGGCTGACAGCCCTAAGGGCTATGGTGGACGTGGAGCCTTATGGCTCCAGTGATCTAGGCGGAGACCCCTCCGATGATGGGCCGCCTTCGATGACTTCTTCTTCGCCATCGGATGACGAAGACCCTGAGGACCCCGAGGACTCCAAGGGTAAGAAGAAGAAGAAGAAGAAGAAGAAGACCCGACGCCCTGAAGGACGCCGAGCTCAGGAGGCGAAGGCTATTGCCACCTCCAAGATAGTGGTGAACCTGCCTGAATTCACAGGCAAGGACCTCAGCGAGTTCGCTGAGAACTTTGGCCGGTTCCTACGACTGACCGGCCAAACCCACGCGAGTGGGCGAGTGAAGTGCAACCTGCTCCTGCAGTGCTGCAAGACGAAGTACCTGGAGAAGCAGGTCAGGCAGATCGTCACCAACTCCGCCACCTTTGCCGACGTGTTGGTTGCCCTGGAGAGGCAGTACCCAACCTACGAGACAGACCTCTCCATCAGGGCCGAGATCCAGAACCTGCCCGTCCTGCCCAACAACCCCAAACCCGGCAGGGTCTCCGAGCTGTTGGCGGACCTGGACCACTGGGCTGGACGACTGACGCCCGGTTCCTACAGCAGCGACGACCTGCTGTTTTGGTTGTGCTCCAAGCTCCCCCGTGAGCTATGGGACGAGTGCCGTCTGACGGCTGAGCGCAAGGCAAGATCCCTCCGCTACGAGGATCTATGCGTGCTGCTCCTGGAGATGGCGCTGGGGAAGGAGAGCGACCAACACCTGAACCACTACCGTCCTGGTGGTGGAGGTTCTGGAGGCAAAGGGTACCAAGGGTCCCGACCTGGGCAGGGGACTACCCCCAAACACGCCCACGCCCGCCTAATGGAGAACGTGAAGGAGCTATTCTGGTGTGATGCCAGAGATGAACAGGGCCACCTGCAGCATGCCTCCGACTGCGAGCAGCGAGACTGCTTTGTTGTCCAGGGGAAGCAGCAGGAAAAGATCACCGGCGCCAAGGTGAAGATGCCGGATCATTACCGCTGCACCATCACGTGTGCATTCTGCGGTAAGCGGAAGCACTATGAGGACGAGTGCTACCATAAGCAACGCCTATCGGCGAAGCTTAAGGGGGAAGATCCTGGCAAAAGCTCAGGCAAAGGTGGAGGCAAGGCCAAAGGCAACGACTCCGGCAAGGGCAAGTCGAAAGGACGTGGTCAAGGTGGTCAAGACAAGGGTCAAGGCGGACGAGGAGGAGGCGCTAATCGCCAGAACGACAACAAGAACAAGGACAAGAACGGAGGCAACCCCAACCCTAATCCAGGGGGGAACTCCGAGCCCTCTGGAGGGCAGTCTGGACCTACCACACGCTCACAGACGCAGGCCCAGCAAGAACAAGGAGCCAAGCGTGAGCATGAAGGTGGTGACGACGGCAACGCCAAGAAGAGAAGCCGTTTCATGAGGATGGCCCGCAAATTGCGGAACAAGGGGTTCGAGGTGACCTGTCCCGCGGAGTTCTGACGGGGACGCTCTGGTGGCACCCAAGACCTGGTGTTTTGGGTACGTATCCGACTAGGGGGACGTGAATACCTGGGGGTACTGGATACTGGAGCCACAATATCGATAGTGGCCAAGAAAATTTTACCTTGTGGGAGCCTGAAGAACACCATGACCACCGCCGCTATACGGATGGGGGATGGACATGTGGTGCACAGCTGCGGGGACTGCGAAGTGGAGGTACCTATGGGCTCCAAGACTATCGCCCATCGGTTCTATGTGATGGACACTGATGCCTTAGACTTTGTACTGGGTACTGACTTCTTCGTGCAGCACTCCCAGATACAATCCCTGACGCTGCAAGCGCCCTACCTCCTGTACGTGGACCACGGCAGTGGCAGAGAGTCTGTGCCACTGGAGCAGTCGGAACATACCTCGAGTTACCTGAGACTATCGAAGGAGGAGCCCTCGAACATGATGGCGGCCTCCAAAACTGAGGACTATCAACTATTGGGGGAAGTCCTAGACCGAGGTCTGAAGGAGTTGGGTTACTCTCGAGAAGACCTAAGTGTGGAACTGTTCGCCAGCGACAAGCAGCATGTACTGGACCTATACTGCAGCAAGGGGAAGAACTGCAGCTACAAATTTTACTGGCCCTCTTTCGGGATGGCCTACGGGAACCCCAGATTCAGTGAACTGGGGAGGGTGCTGACCAAGGTGGCCTTGGAACGTTCCCGTATGGTCCTGTGTTCCCCCGATTGGGGAGCCCATGGGGGCAACGAGTACTGGCGAACCCTCCTTGACAAGCTGACTATCAGCTCTGTGCGGTTACCTGATGAGGCCATCTACGTGCCTCTGGGACGCAAGACGCCCATTGGGAAGCCCGGATGGGGGAGTATGCTCAGCGTGGTGGACGGAGGTCTTACCACCATCCCCTGGGAAGACCTGGACCCTACTCTGGTCCAGGCTATACAACGAGAAAGCGATGGACTCGCCTTGGGTGACTTGAAGGATCGCCTACGACCTCAAGATGCTGTTGAAACTACACCAGGAGGAGATGAGTACGTCGTGACTGACACTAACGCCCCCAACTCTCCCTGTCATGTACCTGTTCCTGATGGAGTCTCTGAGTGTGGACTATCTGAGCTACCTAGCTCTATCCACTCAGACGACGAAACTGAGCACGACGCCTTCTTCGTGCAGACTGCGGTGGAAGAAGTGGAGAACGCCGAGTACGTCGCCCCACTAAAACCCCTACTCTCCATGAGGGTGGAAGACCCCGTGGATGAAGAGCTGGACCCTAGATCCAGGCTCAGGGAGTATGTGGATTCCAAGAGGAAGTTGGTGGCGAAAAAGCTATGCTACGCGAAGCCTACCCGCAGCTCGTGGCCACTGAAGCAAGGACGTATGGGAGACCTATCCCAACTGAAGGAGGACCTCGAACAGAAGATCACCACCTGGCAAAGGGAGGTAGATCTCAAGCTCATGAAGAGCGTATGGGGTGCCCATGTGAGGACCCCAGATGAGGACGACCTCTCGGAGGAATGTGTATGTGAACCCCCTAAAGCGTGCCTATGTTGCCATCGTCCACCGGAGATGGTTGAGCAAGACCTTCTGTATGCCTACCAAGGGGTGAAGGATGCTACCGCGGGCGAAGAGTCGGTGGAGGACCACCTCCCGACGTCTATTCAAGGGGCAAGCAACTTACACTCCGACGAGGACATGGAGGACAAGATCAAGGTACTGGACCCGCGGGTACAAAAGCTGATAAGGACCTATCCGGAGGTGTTCGGAGAACTACCCCCTCCAGCCTCATGCGACAAGCTGGTACAGATGGACCTCAAGCTGAAACCCGAGTTCGTGGGTCACAAGATCCGGAGGAGACCCTATCCAGCTCCTAAAGAGCAGGCCGACGAGATTGAGCGACAGATACAAGAATGTATCGGCGCTGGCCTAGTCCTGGAGTACAAGGATGGGGACTACCCCCTACACTGCAGCCCCTGTTTCCTGGTGGCTAAACCTGGGTCTACAGCCAAACGGCTGGTAGTGGACTATGGAGAGCTGAACAAGAAGACGCTGAACCACTCAGGGTCCATTCCCAATATGGAGTCTACCCTGGAGAAGATAGCCTCCTGTCGCTACAAGACCAAGATGGACAAGCGAAGTGGATTCTGGCAAGTGGACCTGACGCCCAACGCGCAGGAACTACTGGCCTTCATCACCCCTCAGGGGAGGGTATTCAAGTGGAAAGTCATGCCATTCGGCGCGGCTAACGCCCCCGCTCTGTTCCAAGAGCTGATGAACAAGATCCTGTCCATCCTACGAAGGAGACCTAAGGTGCAGGAGCTCATATCCCGTGGGGCCCAGATGGAGGCTCACATCGACGATGTATGCCTCGGGACCAATACCCAGGAGGATCACCTAATCCTCTTGGGTGAGTTCTTTGCGGTCTGCCAGGAGAACCACACACGACTCAAGCTGGAGAAGTGTGAGTTCATGCAGGAGACCATGCAGTACCTGGGGTTTGACGTTGGCTATGGGTGGTGGACCCCAGCGGCCTCTAAGGCCAAACCCCTGATGGATGCCAAGGTACGACACGAAGACCCCAAGAAAGGACTTCATGATGTACGCAGTTTCATTGGGGCGTGCAACTTCTATCGCCGCCACATCAAAAACTTCACCTACACCAGCGCGGTACTGACTGACTTGATCAAGAAGAGTACTACTTGGCGCTGGGGCCCACAAGAGCAACAAGCGTTTGACGAGCTCAAAGACAAGGTAGCCAACGCTAAGTGCTTGGGCGTGCCTAGGGCACAAGGGGAGATTATCCTGGTGACCGACGCCAGCAATGTGGGCGGTGGTGGAACGTTGTTCCAGTGGCAAGCACTAGAGAAGGAGGAGTTCGACTCGGCCATTTCCCAATGGGGGACCGAAGGTCTCAACCGAGATGGAACCCTCAAGCACAGCTACCCTGACGACAAGTGGGTCCTAGTACCTCTGGGCCACTGGAACTGGAAGTGGAACCAGGCCAGGGGGAACTACTCTACCTATGAGCAGGAACTGCTCGCGGGTATGCTGGTGCTATCCTCACAAGCACGACTGTTGGGGAGTAACCCTGTGGTCTGGCTATGCGACCAAGAACCGGTCCGCAGTTTCCAGAAGGGCCCCCCACCTGAGAAGGCCAAGCTACGTCGCTGGTGGACCTACCTCAGTCAACTACGGCTGACGGTACACCATATCCAGGGAGTGAAGAACGAGTGTGCCGACTACATCAGCCGCAACAACTTCGACGCCCTGATTGGTGCCCGGTCTGAAGCGCTGGCTAAGGAAGCGTTCAGCCGTATGGACGTACACCTGGACCTGAACATGACCATGATACGCCCCCTGGATGGACTCCAACAATCGGAGTACCTACAGGAGTTTGGGGATATCTACCGGCGCCTGGAGAAACGCCTTGAACCCCTCCTGGTCAACCAAGACCAGTGGAAGCGGGACAAGAGCTACCTCTGGCACGAGGACCGTATCGTGGTGCCTAGTGACCGAGTCCCAGCGCTGCTGAAGTGGACCCATGAGTCCAGTGGTCATGTGGGTGCTGACCGTACCCTGAGGCTGATCAAGCAGTGGTTCCACACTACGTGGACTGACGACCAGCTGCGGAAGACGCTCCTGCCTATCGTGGACAAGTGCCCGTGCAGGTCCTGTAAACCAGGGGATATCAGGGACAGAGGTCTGTACTCGACCCTGCCCATCCCTCACTGTGCTAACAGTGTTCTATACGTGGACTACACGGAGATGCCGAAGTTCGGGGGCTATGACTTCGCCCTCGTGGTAACCTGTGGGTTGACCAGGTTTACCAGGGTGTTCCCATGTACCAAGCACATTACCGGAGAGGAGACTATCAAGATACTCCTGGAGGAGTGGTTTTGTGTCTATGGGGCGCCCAAGGAGATCAACTCCGATGAGGACGTACGAGTACGCTCAGATACTGGCTGGTACAAGAGGGTCCTGAGGTCCCTCAATGTCCAGGTATCTACGGGGATTCCCTACTCTCACACGAGCAACCCCCTATGTGAGCGACAGATTCGTGTCCTGAAGGAGAACGTCAGGATATGGTGCAAAACTGAACGCACCAGAGACTGGGTGAGACTACTCCCCGTCATATCCTTGATGATGAACTCCCAAGAGAGTTCAGCTACTGGCTACTCGCCACATGAGCTATTCATGGGGCGCCCGGCATGGTTCCTACATGCCCCCTATCCAGAGGACACCCATTCTTCTGTGGGTGAATGGGTCCAAGAGCAACAAGCGAAGGTGGACAAGGCCAAGGCTATGCTCCAGAGAGTGAGGGAGCGTCAGTGGAACAAGAAGAACAAACACCGTGTACCGGCCACCTACCAAGAAGGGGACTGGGTGCTGGTGCACCACAGTCGACTACCCGCCTGGCCACGCTCTACCAGCGATGACCCATACTTCGGGCCGTACAAGATCCTATCTGTGGATGGACACCGTATCACCGTGCGGTGTTCTCCCCGTCTAGGGGGGACCCTGGTGTGCGCCGCTCAACACCTGAAGCGCTACCATGATCCTGAAGACCTCTGTGCGGAGGAGTGGGAGCTGAACGACGAGGAAATCGCCGCTCTGGACCTACAAGGGGCTGCCAGCCCTATGGAAGTTGAAGGTGAACTCCCCGACATGAACGCCGAGGAGATGGCTAAGGAGGGCTTCTACCTGGTGAAGTCTGTCCTACGCCACCGCTATCGCCAGGGTTGGCGCTTCCTCACCCTCTGGGAAGGGTTTGGAGTCGAAGAGGCCACCTGGGAGCCCTTCTCTGCATTTGTTCTACCTGAGGGACGCCTGAACTCAGTTCTGGTTGACTACTTGTCCCAGAACAACCTTGGCGAGTTGTTGAGGCTCGCTGAGATGCTTGCCTCCAAGAATAAAGCTAGGGACTGAACCTTACCCTTACCTGCCAAAGCGTATGTGTGAGTGTGCTAGTCCTAAGGTCCTGAGAGCAAGCCGCAGAAGTGGTGTCCTAATTATACCCAAGTCTGCGCCCTTGCTGAACCTGGAGGGTTGGCTTATTGATGCCACGGGGTACGCCCCGGGTCTCCCCTCCCCTATGCGCCCAATTTCTGTGCTGGCGCAAAACCTTGGGGGAATACCCAGAGTGTTAATCCAGGTATTGTTTTTCCCTACCTACCTGTCTACTACAGGGAGGGGTGGCCAAAAGCTATGAAGGCATGCAAAACGCCTGTTTGCTATGTGGCCAAAAACACTAACCTAACCCACTGTCACAGCCCACCAACCCAGCTAAAATTGCAGGAAAAGGGTGGGACAGTGACACGCCCCCTACAGGTCCTACACACCCTACAGTGGCACCATCCTGGTGGGCGAGCGCTGGGCAACTGGCTCTAGCCCCCACGCAGGACTACCACTCCTACACGCACACTCTACTTGGCGTTGCGAAGAGGAAGTTCTCGAGGGTCCTAGCGACCCACCTGTGAAATGACAAGAAAACACAGCGCTACTAAGCAACTGTGGCCTCACAGGGGACGCCACAACGCGTTTCCCCTGCAAGGGCTTGGAGGGAAGGAGTGCTCTCGTGTGCAAAGCGCAGATGTCGATGAAGTCGGACTCCCTGCTCTGCCACAGGCGGAGCGGAGTTACTTGTTTGTGTGAGCTGCGCCCCTGTTTAGCAGGGCATAAAAAAAAATGCTGCTGCACCACTCACCCTACCTGCCCACCTGTAAAACAAAGGCAAATGAAAGGGCGTTTGCGGCGGAGGAACCAAGGCACACTCCAGGTATTATACCCTTCTCAGTGTGCCCTATAATACGCTGTCCGCAAACACGCTGCATGGAGCAGCTACCCTTATCAAGCAAGCAAGCGTTAAGGGACTCCTCAGGTTCTCTTAAAGAACGTACCGAGGAGCCCCTGGGTAGCCTAAACAAGGTTTACCGTGCGCACTTCGCGTGGCCTACCCTTTAATGCGTGTGTGCATGCACGACTATGCACAATCACGTGGGCAAACCTGCCCATCTCCACAACAATCTTGACTCCACCAGGGGGTGGCCCCGCCTGGGCGTACCTACCTTACCTACCGCTGGGAAGTGAAGCAAGGAGAGGAAACAAAAGGGGCGCACGCGAAGAACGTTGCTATGCACTTGTGTGTATGACTAATCACCCTGATCTGACCGCTAATCATCCGCAATCTTTCTAATCAATCCCTCTACCGAGTCCTATCGTGGTTATCGTTGTTAACGCTGCTACACGACTCGGTCACGGAGACTCGAGACGAGCAATGTGTATGCGGCATGCAAGACGAGCATACCTGTAGTTTATACCTGATTCATTGAAGTCTTTTCAATTGATTTTCGAATTCTTGAATTTTTGAAGCTTCTGTTAGTGTGGGTGGAATTTGTATGTTTGTTTATTAATATGTGTCTCGTCATTTTCAAGACTACGTGATACATACGTTTATAATTCCATTATTTTTCCATTTTCCGGCGCTTCGCTAGGAGCCGCTCCTGCGCGCCGCCATTTTATGCGTATGAATTTCTGGACTTAAAAAATCCAGAGATGACTATAATTTCTATAAAAATGTGCTGAAGATGCACAATTGGATTCTGCTCAGGTGTGTCGTTTCAGAAAAATTCTGCGCCGTCATTTGACGGATTTTGGTGTCGTCGCTTCGTTTTTGCGTGGATTCGTCCATAATTCTCCGGTTCCCGCCTCTGCAGATACCCACGCGCAGCCTCGCTGAGTAGGCCGTGTTCGGGCCTAAACGCAGGTGCCTGGAGAGACTGAGCAGAACCAAGACCCCACCAAGGGGCAAATTAATTTCTTTTCGACTCCCTACGCGCTAAGACAGGTCACAGGTCGCCAGCAGGTTTACGAGAACCCATGCGAGTGTGTATAATGTGTCTTGCGTTTGGGTTGTGTCGACGCTGCGTCTTGGAGGAAGGGATGCATATGCACATGTTTGGCATGCTCCCAATCTAACCCAACCAAGCCACAGGAGCCCCGGCAGCGCCAAGAGCGCTGAGTCTTCTGTAGGAAACTGTACAATCAGAGCAGCAAAAGGACGCCAGCCATGGTGAGCGCCCATTTTTCAGTGTGAGGGAGACTGTAGGTATTTTAAAGTAGATGTGGAAACCAAGGAAAGGCCAAGAAAAATTCCCTTTTTCCTAAAATGCGACAGTGGTGGCCACCACAGCACAAGGGGGGAGTAAGAAAAAGTGCTTTTCCATTGCTTTGGGACATACTCTAGTTGTATTAGAGATGCACTGAGCATCCATGCATTTTTATCTTAGTATTGGTCCAGCCAAAAGTGGTGATAACACATTTTGACCTATGGAACCAAACACCCAATCAGGATATGGAGTGGACCCCTTAATCCCCTTTCAATCAGAAGTAAAACATCTTTTCCTGAGTTGACTGAGCACTGACATACCTAAAGTAGAACCTATGAATTTATCTATGTTTTTCCATGAATACTTATCTGCCCTAGTGGTATGCACCATAGGGGGTTAGGCACCTCTTTTTGAGAGGTCCTGGGTTCAATTCCCGGTCAGCCTAACTAAGTAGGAAGATCCCAACTGAGTAGGAAGATCCCATGTGACATGGCAGTGACCTCATCGCCACATACCATGCCACCTCAGCACATATGGGACCCAAAACAAAGAGTGCACATCTCCTAAGATGGCACTATGGAGAGAGAGTGATCCTGAGGCAGTTTTCTAACTCTTTTCCCAAAACATTTCAGCTATCTCTGTGAATATGCATTCATTTGTATCCTGAGTTGCAGTTTCTGTGAATACCTAATCATCTTTCACTGTTTACACTGCAGCCCTTCATGCTTTGATCCTGAATCACCTTCTCTTTGCATACTGTTGGCTTGGGCTATCCTGGATTGAGTTGGCTTTACTGTATTTCAACAAACAAAAGCTTTTCATCATCCAAAACCAGCAGCAGGACACCCTACAGCAACAACAAGCAGCAGGAGAAGCAAAAACACAGTGCTGAAAACACTATAAACTTTTCTAAAAGTGCATATATGGGCGATATTGGCATGAACATATCCTTGGGACCTTGAAGAGCAAAAATATGAGTAAACATTCTTGGAGTAGGCCCATAGTAGGTGCCTTGAAATATGCCCACTATGGTTAGATTGTCTCCGCCCACTCGTGTCATTAGTGCTTGCATATGAGCGCGTGTGCAGAGAGGCAGTATGGCACGCGTGCTCACAAGGGCAAATTCTTTAAAATAGAAGACAAGGTTGTAAAAATCAACCAAGCCATCCACGATGTCCTTCGCGCTCAACTCCCCGTAGGCTTCGAGAACGACCCTCAGGGGTTTGGCCATTTTGGCCTATTTTTCGACCAAAACCTGCCACCGAACCCTTCCTCCAAGCCCTGGCCGAGGCATACCGCCAGATGGCCATGCTCGACCCCACAATCACCATCGGCGGCATGAACGCCGCCCCCACCCCGGCGGACCGAGGGGGACAGGCCACACCCCAGGACCATGCAGTCCGCAACACAATCAAAATGCTGGGGCTCGTGGACCTGACGGCCAACCTCGAAGGCCAACCATCCCACTTCCCCCACCAAACAGATGCTGCACCATCCCGCATCGACGTATGCTATGGCGACACCACCACCATCCTCTGGGCGGAGGCCCAATATGGACCCCTCCCGCTGGGACCCACAGGCCATAGCCCCCTGCACATCCGCCTCACCATCCCCAACCTTCCCCCCAGCCCCCCAGAGGATGCGGACCAAGGCCTACCGCCCCCCCTGAAGATGGCCCCACTGAATGACAAGCATGCCTGGTCCCAATATCACAGGGCCATAGACCGCGCCCGGCGCATCCAACCAGACCCCACCGACCTACTCACAGCGATGCGCACGGCCGCCGTCGCCTGCGGCTTCCAGCAACACCCCCACACTGACGACGACCAACCACCCACGGCCCTAGGGGACATGCTCCATGACCTCTGGCATGCAAAGCAACAACTGGTGACCCTCCCCCACACCGACACCCCCCAAAACCCGCTGCCAGATACACCACTGCAGGACGCAGATAGCCCACATCAGGGCAGACCTGCAGCGGTGGCACATCCACAGGCAACAGCGCATCGCCCAGGAACACGAGCGGTATGCGCAACATGAACTCCCCTACAAGGCAATCAGCCACCTCAACGACGCCATGACTGACACCGGCCACCGCACCATCACCACGGTCCGGCAGGAGGATGGCTCCCTCACCAACGACCCAGCCACAGTACTCCAAGCCACCCAAGACAGCTTCCTCCGGCAACACACGCCCACCCAAGACACACTGGACGCGGACACCCAGGCCAAAATGGACCGCCCCCCTCGGGTCTTCAACCACGCCCAGAGGAGGCAACTGGAAAAGTGCCCCTTCACCATCCACGAAGTCCGGGAGGCCATCCACAGTCTCCAGCAACATAAAACCCCAGGCTACGACGGCCCCCCTGCGGAGGCATACTACCACCTCCCCGCCCACCTCCTCTGCATCCTCGCCCACCGCCTCTGGGACATCGTCACCGGGCAGACCACCCTGCCACCAGACTGGGCAAACGTTGTCCGCCCCCTCTACAAACAAGGGGACTGGACAAACCCGGACAAGTGGCGCCCCATAGTCTGTGCAGTCACGGAGGTCAAAATCGTCTGGACCATCCTCCTACGCCGCATCCGCCCCCACCTGGACCCCCACATACCAGCCAGCCTCTGGGGGGCCATCCGAGGCCGGTCCCCACACGAGGCCATCTTCCTGCAGGACACCATCGCCGACATGGACCCGGTAGACCTCATCATCGCCTCCCTCGACGTCAAAGGAGCCCTCCTGAACACCCCCTGGCTCCTTCTAGAAGCGATGTGGAAACGCCTAGGCCTGCCCTTCTACAACTTCGTTTCCGGCTACATCCGCACCCGCAAATACACGGTCCGCACTGGAGCCGGCCTCAACCCCTTCCTGGGCCCCTTCTTGTACCTTCTCGTGACGCTCCCCCTGGCCCTCGCAATCGACCAAGATTACCCGGCGTACGCACCCTACCCCCTCCTCTCCCTCCTGGTGGGCTTCGCGGACGACACCAACCTCACGGTCGCACACACCCCACACGAACCCCATGCCCCGGACCCCGGGCCAACGGTCACCCAACAGGCCAATGACTTACTGGACGTGACTGTCTCCTACCTCTCCCACAACAACCTCATCGTCCACCCCACAAAGTCAGTGGCCATGATCAAGGGCCTGCCACACCCCCCACCCTAGGGTCAAAAGGGCCCCCCATGCAAGTCGTGACAACCACCACCCACATGGGGGTAATCGAGGCCGCCAACCCTGAGGACGCCACCCTCCCTCCCAAGTTGCAATCACACCTCGCCCATCTCCCCAGATATGCGTCCCCGACAACCAAGGCCCTCTTCCTGTCCCACCAGAGCCTGGCGTACTACCTCACCAGGGTCTTGAACGCCTTCATAGGCTTCTAAGCACTCAACCTGACACACCCCACCACCGCCCTCCAGCCGGCCACACGCGCCGTGACCAAGGCATGGGCAGCACACGGGGGCTGGCCCACCTCCGTACCCACCCGCGCCATCCGAGCGGCATGGCCCCACTATGGGGATGCCATAGGGACGAGGTGAAAGCGGCCTACACCAGACACACCGCCCTCCTCCTTCATGGCATGACCCACAGCCACTCACCGGAGGTCCGCGAGGTCACCACAATCCGCCTCCAAGCCGCACAACGGGCCCGCAACGATTGCCTGCGCTGGTTACTCCACCAGGGGGGCATGCCCACCGACATGAACACGGGCCTGTGGAACCACCTGCAGCTTCTCCCCCCATCTTCACACCACGCCATACTCACCAACCACACGTGCCCAGAGGAAGGGCCTCTAGTGGTCCTCTGCGGGGACCTTCAGAATAACGCCAAGGGCACCATCCAGACCATAGACCTTGTCGGGGCCTCCATCACCGTAGTATATGTCACCCTCCCCCAAATGCGGCTCCTGCACCACAGCGGGGCACACCACACCCCCTTTCTACAGCTTCCGAAATGGCCTCAATACCGCCTCTTCCACCAGTACCTCACGCAGACGGCACGAGCAGCGGGACACACTCTGCCGGGAAGCAAAGACATGCGAGCAGCCTACCGAGATTTCAAAAAGCAACACCCCCGACCCATCCCAGCGACACCGCCCTACGCACCCACCGGCTCGAAACACGAACCCGTCCCCCCGGTGACAGGCCGAGTCCCACCACTAACCCTACTACTGGCCCCGAGTGAAGCCAAACCCAGGCAGACCACTGTCATCCACCACGGGGCAAAATGGCGCATACCGAAACACCACATGACCGCTGGAGACCTACCACGGGTCCCCCATGACTCCCAGAGCATGCCACGCACATGTTGGGCCTGTGACCCCGAGGCACCAACCACACCATGGCCCGTACTACACCTCATAGCACGCCACCACACCCAACCCACAACCCACCTACCACCACAGGCCTACGCATGGGTAGCCCCATGGTTCCACCGCACCGACACAAACCCCACGGTAGCGTGGAACCCCGACCACGCGCCCAAATGGCTCTTCACCACTACACCCACCTGGCCCCGCCCCAACCTGGCAGGGGTCGCCATCCGTTACAGCATGTACGAAGCAGGCAGAGCGGGCAAGCACGAGCACCCCTACTATCCGCCCCACCACTCCTGCCACACACCGGAGCACCGAACACAAACCCTCACATGCAACGACCTAAGCCCAGACACAGCCTACATCCTCCACTACATCTACTCCTACCTCACACAAGGACAGCCGGAGGAGGGACTCATAGCCATGTCCCCCCAAGCGAAACACATCATCTCCGAAGGAATAGGGGTGTACGCCAGCCCCATCCTGCAGCCCACAACCCCAGTAGCCCACCTCACCACGGGCCTCGCCATATACGTCTACCTGCCCATGAGCCCATGCCGCCTCCCACAACCATCACCGGCGGACCGGCTCTTTATCACCGACGCCTCAGGCGAATCCGCCCTCACGCCCATCACCGGGGGGGCCACCCTGCAGCTAACCCACGGCGGGGGACACTACCACATGGACCACCACACGGGCCACACCACCTACGGGGCCTCCTCCCACGAGGAGCTAGGGACGATGGCCGACGCCATCGCCGAGATCGTGGTCCACCTACCTGCCCACCTCCCGCACATCGTCCGGGTCTGGTTCGTGGTAGACGCCACTGTCAACGCACACCTGCTCCTCCGCATAGCAAGGCAACCACTCCACAAAGCCACCGCGACGAGCCTCGGCACCCCGGCACTGCTGCTCTGGAAAGCCCTTCGCAGCCTTCCCCCCTACGTCCAACTCCACATCGTGAAACAAGAGTCCCACAGACACCAATACGAAAATGGTAAGGTCGACAACCAGGCAGTCCACCAGCGCACAACGCACCTGCCACCCCTCCAGATCCCTGACCTCGGCCGAAACCACACACACCTCCAACACATCCCCCCGTACCCGAGCCCCATCAGACCCCGGACTGGGTACCAGAGGACGCCCCCTATTCCTCCCACGACAGAGCATACCACTACCCCAACCCCATCCAACATCTCGCCCGCGTGCTCGGCGACGTAGACAGCCGGTCGCACATCCAGGAGCTCCAGGACAGACTGCAAATCCCCCTCTACCACTCAGCACTGCGCCCAGCAAACGTCCCAGCCCACCTCCAAAAACGACGCATCGAGCTCCTCAGGGAGCAACTACCATTCCTCACCAGGGTCGCCGGATGGCTCGCCCGCAAGCACATCCACGTCCCTGAAGAACACAACCGTTGCCCGTGCGACCACACCACCCCGGAGGACTGGGAACACTTCAAGAAATGCCCCCTCCATACAGGCAGGGACACGCTAGTGGGCTGGTCCCCAGCAGAAGCCCTACGACGACACGAAGGATGGCCAACCAACAGTCACGCACACCAGGCCACCGAAAACCTCTTCCGGGATCCCTTGGTCAAAGAAGCCACCATGAGAGGGGCGATGACACAGGCCCTGCACCGACACCTCACCAAACACACGGAAAGCCCCATGGAGGCAGCAGCGCACCTCCAGCTAGAAGCAGTCCGCAGAGCAGCGGCCCAAATGGTACACCGCAAAAACCTCCTGTTAACGCACGCGGAGAAACTCACCGACCCCACCGCCAGGGAACACATGCAGCGTCTCATCCATTACCATGCCGTGCATGACCCAGACGTCCGCTAACGCACTCCGCGCCCGGCACGCGCCCCCCATCCCCATCCGCAGGACTCCAAGAGACCACCACAGCACCCTGAAGCCCATCTCTCAGTCAAGAGGCCATCCGGCACCGCCGAGCCCGGCCGAGCCCAACCAGGGCCAACCATACGTCGACGTAGACGCGCAAGACCCTGGCAACCCATCCAGCCCACCCAACCGGACCCGTGGCACCCCCCCCTCACACCGGCCACCATCCGCAACCCCGACCTCCTCCGAGCAACCCTCCAAGACAGGGCCCTGACCACCCCCCTGGGCTGGTACCGCCTACAAGAGGACTGGACCAAGCTCACCGTCAAAGCCCTTTGGGACCTGACCACCCCAGGCAACGGCCTCCACGAAGCCATCGTGACCCTCGTACTCTGGCGAGCCCGCAAACACACCCAGGGCCAGCACGTCTGGATCCCCCCCATCGCGTGGGGCCAGGCCCTGACACATGACACTGACATCAACGTCACACGTCGAGGTACCGTACGCCTACGACGGCGCCCAGCGGAGAAGGACCACCCAGCGGACCCAAACGGCCCAGAGCAGTGGGAAGAGGCCACCGCACCAACCCGCGACACCGCCCTCCGCGCCGCCGGCCTCCGCACCCCAGACGACGACCTCCCCCCACCACCTACAGACAGTGACCACCCCCCGCCGGAGGTCTGGGTTACAGTCCTCGAGCGCAGGCACTACTAAGTGATAGCCGCTACGGCTACGTCCCCCGGCCCGCAATGGCTCGTCAAAGGGACAGACACCATGCTCGCCCCAGGCGCCGCCCCACCAGGGGCAGTAGGGGACCCCACCTCCCAGCACAGGGCCCTCAGGGGAGTCCTCCAGCCAGGCGACAAGCCCCTAGTCTGCGCCCTGGCCCAAATCACCAGAGGAAGAGCGGGCCACCACCTGGGACTGGCGATGCTCTGCCTGACCAACTGGATCCAGCGCCGCTGGCAACCCACGGGGACCGTGCCCTGGATTTGGGCCATCCCCACCACCGACACACAAATGGAGGCGGGCCCGGACACGCGGCAAACCCCCCCCCCCCCCCGACCGCAACAATCCCTCACCTGCGGGTACCACGCCATCCACAGGGTCCTCAGCCGCGTGGGTCTTAGCCCAGAGCTAGCATACCCCCTTCCCATCGATGACCAAGAGGTCCACCAGATACGCAAGCTCGTCTGCGAAATCCTTGCCGCGGCAGCAGAAGACGGCAAGCTTCTCCACCAAACCGCCCGGCCTACAACTGACCACGCAAGCGCGCCGCGGCGAGCGGACCCATACACCGACACAACACACCCCACGGCACAATCTCCGGCCAAGCCCCTCCCCTCTCGCTGCTCACCCGGAGACCCACACACGCCCACCATCGCGCGCACCCCCGGGCCCCGCGACACGGGCCTCCCCCCCGCCCTGGACACCAGCACACCCCC
This sequence comes from Eutreptiella sp. 'Long Island Sound 2002', assembly GCA_964036045.1. Classification (NCBI taxonomy): domain Eukaryota; phylum Euglenozoa; class Euglenophyceae; order Eutreptiales; family Eutreptiaceae; genus Eutreptiella; species Eutreptiella sp. 'Long Island Sound 2002'. The sequence continues at coordinate 38,449,733 of OZ038386.1, forward strand.
GCCACACACCCACCCGCCGGACACCCCTCACCACCCCACACACTGGACAACCCGCACACACCCGCCGAGAGGAACCCCACGCCCCGCGGCACGCCCACCCCACCCAGTGGCCCGCACACGCCCCCCGCGCACACCCCAGAAGACCCAGGCCCACCCCCCCCGGCCCCTGAATGCAGCCCACGCGAACTGTTCCCCCCTGCGGACGCCAACCCACACAACGTCACACATTGCAGGACCCCAGCCCAGCCAAGCCCGGAAGGAGAAGGCCACAGCCCCGCGCCTCCCTCCCCCGCCGCTGCCGACCAGATTGGCCCGCCGGGCCGCCAGGTCACCACTGGGCCCCCCCAGCCGCCCGCCCCCAACCTACAGCCCGCGGACATGCCCTCCGTCCTCCCCGCCGTGGCCGCAGCAGAAGCCGCCGCCCACAAGCCCGCCCGCATCGCAGCCCAACCCGCGTCCACCACCTCCTCCTCATCCTCAGCCTCATCCAACTCCTCCACCTCATCCTCCGCCCCCCCCCTCCCGCCGCCCTCATCCTCAAGGCCACGGCAAAAGCCAAAGCCGCGGCCGCAAGCACGGGCCCCCCGACCCCCAACACAGGCGACTCAGGCACCCCGGCAACGCACCGGGAAGACCCCCGACCCGTGATCGGCGCCCTCACACCTCCGGACAGAGGTTCCCCTCGACCTGGAACCGGACCCCAACCCCAAACCCGACCCCAAACCCAAACCAGCGCCCAAGCGAGCACACACAACACCACAAACGCAACGACACAAACCCATCCGACACCGCCCCAACCCAAACCCTAACCCAAGCCAGGACCGCCCACCCACCACAACCCACGCCCCCCTTCCACCGGCAGCAACCGCCACCGCAGAGGCGGCCACCCAACACGACCCCGTCCAAACCCTCGTCAACATCCCCGTCACCAAGCGCCCCGTCATCCATCCCCCACAAACCACCACCACCGCCGGCCAAACCGACCCAGGGACGTGGGACCCCTCGACCACCGTCACCGTCAAGCCCGGCCCCCGACCCGCTTCCCCTGCCCACCACATAGTACAGCCCCAGGGGCGGCGCACAATGCCCGACCTCCCATCCCCACAAGGCAGACCGGAATACCCACAAGGGGTCCAAGGGCCATACCCGCAACACCAACCCCACCACTACCAACGCCACCACCACCAGCGGCCCCACCACCACCACCAACTACCACCAGGGGCCACCCCCCCCGTACCAGCCACCCCCCCGTACCAGGAACTGTATCCCCCCGGCCACCACGTCCACGCCAAAGCGGCCCCCCGGGCCCAACCCCGCCAGGGACAGTCACTCAACCCATACCACCAGCCGCTGCCGCCACCACACCCCTACCTGGCGGATCCATGGACGACGGGGGACCCCCCCCCCCCAGTACCAGGCGGCACCACGCGAGGCCCCCCAGGACCCGCCGACGCCTCCTGACTGCCGGACTCGAGCGATGAGGCCCGGTCCCGCAAACGGCGGCGCTCCCGCTCCCCCCCCGCACGGCACACTCGCCCCCGGCGCCCACACTCCCCACACCGCCACCGCCCCTGAACCACCCACTCGCGCCGCTCCCGCTCCCCCAGGCGCCACCAGGACCCCCCGGGACCCCGCTCCCGCCGCTCCTGCTCCCCCGGGCACCACCACGAGCGCCACCGCCGCCCCATGTCCACGTCCCCCTTCCCCCTCCGGCCGTACACGACCCCCATCCCCAGCCGCCGCCACCACCGGTCCCGCTCCCCCCGGCGCCACCAGGCACGCCACCGCCGCCCCACGTCCACCTCCCCCTCCCCCCACCGGCCCCGCCGGGCTCCCCGTCCCCCCCGCCGCCCAACCCCATCCACCATCCCCAGCCCCCGCCACCACCACTCCCGCTCCCCCAGGCGCCACCAAGCGCGCCACCGCCGCCCCATGTCCACCTCCGCCTCCCGTTCCCCCCTCCGCCCGTACCCGTCCTCCACCCCGAGCCCCCGCCACCGCCGCTCCCGCTCCCCCAGGCACCGCCACCCCCACCACCACCGCAGGTCCAGGTCCTCCCCCCGCCGCTCCAGGACCCCGGGCACGGACCCCTCCCCCCCCTGGGCCCCCGCCCACCTCACCTGGTGGTCTGCCCCCGCTTTGCAGGAGCTCCGCCGCTGGGTGAAGTGGGCCGGGGGAGCAAAAAGGAGAGAAGGGGTGCACATGGTGCACACCTTCGAGGAGATGCGCACCCGCACCCCCGCCGACCCCAACGAGGCCGCCTCGGAGGCCATCATGCCGCAAGCGGCATGGGAGGCCCTCCTCCGCGATGCGGTCGAGGGCCTCCGCCCCCCCTACACCCCCCAAGCCCTCCGCCAATGGCTCCAGGCCACCCACCCCCATGCCTGGGCCATCGGCGCCCCCTCCCCACCCCGCCACCACCACACCAGGAAGGGGAAGGACAAGGGCAAGGGGAGGGCAAGGGACAGCAAGGGGCACTCAGGCAAGAGGGCACGGAGGGGCCCCAAGTGAGGGCAGGCACCCATACGGACAGGGCGCCGGAAGAGACACAGCATGGGGGCAGGAAACCACCCAAGAACCAGGAAGGGGCAGGGGCGGGGACCGAGGCACAGAGGAAAAGGGCACCACGGCAAACGCCACGACCCACACCCAGGAAGGGCATACCACGACAGGGGGAACAGCGCCGGTTCAGCCCCACCAAACGCCGCACGACTCCCGGGGGTGCACCCCCCAACACGCACCGCCGAAGCAAGCATCGGACGCCGTACGGATCACACCAGCGCACACCCACCAGCCACCGGAAACCACACGGGGGATGGAGCGCACACCTACACGGGGAGAACGGGTCACACCCACAGAGGAAGCCGCAGGGAACGCCGCCGCGCGGCGCACAACCACACCCTCACCGCCAGGCGACGACCCCGACCGCCACAAGGGCCACCTCACAGGCACCGGAAGAGGACGAAGGCACGGCCACAGCGACCAGGGCTAGGGACCGGGACCCTCAGAGGACACGGGACCAAGGCACAGGCTCCAAGAGAGGGCAACCCCACGGACGCCTACCCGACCCACCAGCCCGAGCGGCACGCCCAGGCCCCCACAGCACGGACCCAGCGAGACACCCACACCTAACCGCGGCCCCCAGGCACGAGCCCGCCACACTCCGGCCCGCACTCCGCACCACGACACAGGCCAGGCTGACCTCCACTGACCCACCACGGCACAACGCGAGACCACGGCACACCGCACCACAGCGCGCCACAGTGCAACACGCCACAGCACGACGCGACGCGATGCGGCACAGAGCGGCACAACACAGCACGACTGACCCTAACCTGAAGGACTAACCGAAACAAGCCACCGCACACCCCGGAAGGCGGCGCACCAGCACGCCACACACCGGCACCGCAGGCCACACACGGGGCCACCGCGCGCCCAGCAACAACAGTGGCGGGCCACCCAGAAGGTTAAAACCGGCACCGCAGAGGAGAAAGAACACGGACAACCCCAGCCCCCCAACCCAGAGCCACACGCAGCCGCCTGGCGCAGCCGCCCAGCCGGCAGAGCCGGAACCTAACCCGGCAGGAAGGGGCGCCGAGCCCAACGTATACATAGCCCACCCGACCCATGGGGCCGGAACACGGCCAAGCAGAACGCAACCGCCAACAGCAGCCCGGAAGACCACACTGAATGCAGGCCAGTGCGTGCGCCGCCCAGGGAAGGCAGAGGGAGGAACAGGCAGGCCCCCCCGAGAAAAAAAAAACACAGGGGGGGGAGGGGGGGGCGGGCGAGAGAACAGCCAACAGCCACCAAACCACCTGCCAACACCACAAGAGGCGGCCAAACCCTCCACCCAGAAGGCACCGAGGACAGGACCCCCAAGGAGGCACAGGGGGACCACCCAGCGAAAACCGGCAACACCAAGGCAGGAACAGCGGCCCACCAGGAAAAGGGACACCGAGACATGCAGACACACACCACGCTGGAAAAGAAACAAAAAAAGAGCCACTAGCCCAGCCCGAAAGAAAGGGGATGGGGGGTCAGGGACCACAAGGCGCGGGACAGGGATAGCCAGCAATCAACACCACAAAGCCAAACGAAGACACGCCCAAAAAAGAAGCGCAAAAAACACACCCCGACAACCCAACCAAGAAGGGCGGCGCACAGCCGAGACCCGGGCCCAGCACGCACGCCCACACACCGCACCCAAGCCAGGAAAGGCAGGGAACAAGCGGGGCGCGCGCACAAACACACACCCCCACACAGCAGGCCCAACCAGGGGGTGCAGGAGACCACGCGGGACGGGCGCACGAGCACAAACACACCCCAACACCCCCCCAAGGAGAGGCGGGGCGCAGCCGAAACTCAAACCCCAGCACGCACGCCCACACCGCACACCGGAACCGGAAACGACGGTGGGCAAGCAGAGCGCGCACGCAACCACACACGTCCTATAAGCAGGCCGAAACCTAAGCCCAACCACGAACACCACAAACAGCCTGCAAAAGACGGACAACACCACAAACTGTGCCCAAACACACCCACCCAAGACCCCAGCCAGGACTGGCGGGGTTAACTAAACCCACACCCAACCGCTACCCGGACCCAAACACAAACGCCGCACAACAGTAGGAAACCCAGTGTCCCCAGCCCAGGCACTGAGGCAGCCTGTGCCATGCAGCTGACCCGGCCAAACGAGATCCGGAGACCGGGGGTAAGGCTGCATCCTAAGGCCTGCGCTGCTTTGGGACTCGAGGCGGAGAGTGCAACACCGGAGCGCCCCGGAACCCTAGTACCTAGAACGTGCATGCATGCCTTGGGAACGGGATATGCCAGGAAGTCCGGTGAACCTCTAGGATTCCGCCCAAAGGAGGGGACGTGCGCAAGCACGGGGGTACAGCCTCCTGGCGAGACAAGCACGTCACGCCGGCGGCGATCAGCCCTCCTGGTGTTGCCCGGGGCCGCTTTGTTGGGGGCCAACAATCAGGTATAGCGGGATGTAAGCCGCCTCCCCGCTTCACACGTGGAGCCTCTTCCTGTTCTTCACAGGGGCGACGCCAGGGGGAACCATGGGGCGCCTCTCCACGACCGAGTGCACCTACCTACCTACCGGTTCCGCAATCGGTGCCACATGGGGCGAGGTTAAACACCCCAACCCCCCCCGTTACGCAATTGAAATCGTTCGGAAGCACGCCCCCCGATCAGCCCCGAAGCACAAACTTAAGGTCCGGTCGTCGTCCACCCCTCCTGCCTCGCGAAAAGTCAGTTATGGCCAAGGTCAGGGTAGTGATTTAGCTAGCCACACGTTGCATCATGAGTTGTACGATGTAGCAAGTGGTATAGGAGGTATTCGTGTTGAGCGTAGGCGACTGGATGATGGTACCGCCGAGACAGACATAGCTATGCCGTCTTGGGTGATCAATATCTTTGTGAAAAGGGTGGTTCGGGCCATGCGAGGAAAGTCCAAAAGTGGGGCTTCACAGGGGTCTGATAAGGATGTACAAAATGTACCAATGGACTCCCAACCCGAACCCCCATCAGAGGATGCCCGTAGTGAGGCGTCGACCGGTGTAGTAGGTGCGGTGCTTAGTCAGCTTCGTAGGCAATCGGCGGCACACGGCAAAGAACTCCTCCTTTTAAAGGGTGCACATCAGGCGTTAGGGTCCGAGGCCACCAAGGAAATGGAGGTGGCCATTGAAGCATCCCAAAAGGCCCAACAGGCCTCCGAGACAGCGAGCCGGAGCGCTGCTACGGCATAGGGGGCCCACAAGCGGACAACGGCGTTGCGCGACGACATCTCTCACATCAACAAGCGGCTCAACGAGCACGAGGCGGCCACACGGGCAGAGGGAGAGGCCTTGCGGGGCCATATACAGGCCTTGGAGGAGGCCAACGCCGCCGGGGGCAGCCACAGCCAGCCGAGGGACGCCGCCGCCGAGGTCCGGGGGGCCAAGGTGCCCATTGAGGCGAGCAAGAGAGACGTTGCGGCCATGTCGGCCGGCGTCAAGGCTGCGGTTGCCGCTGGGGAGTTAGTCCGGGGCACCAAAGCCATCCTGGAGGGGCTCCAGGTCGAGGCGCGCTCCGCACGCAGCGGGGGTGCCCAGCACACCGAGGACATCATCGAGATCACAGAGACTGTCCGAAGCGTCAACGAGACGGCCACCCTCGCCATGCAGGGTGCTGAGGAGGCAACAGCGGCCATCGACAACATTAAGAGGGACGCCGCCGCCACACGGGACACCGCCATCGTCAACAGCAAGTCCATCTACACCAAGAGGCGGGACGTCGAGGCCGCGTGGAGCGACATCACCAGTGTTTGCAACGACGTCAAGAAGATCGAGGCGGCCGCAGAGGTCAGCAACCGAACCCTCCAGCGGCTGCGGTGGGACACGGACGCCAACGTCAAGACCGCCAACAGCGACACAAAGGCCGCAAGCCAACGGGCAGCCACAGGCCAAGGCGCCGCCGACGAAGCCAAGACAGACGCGGCTGCCCTGCTTAGGGAGCTGCAGGCAGCCCAAGCCGAGGTCCAAGCCCACGCCGCAGCAGTCCAGGCGGCCAAGCGGGAAGCGGCCGACGCACGGCAGCAAGCCGCCGCAGCGGGGGACGCCGTCAAGCTCGTCAAACAGCGGATCGCCGCCGTCAAGCAGGAGAACGAGCGGCGGTAGGACGCGCCGCAACAGGCATCAGAAACAGCCCAAGCAGCGCAACAGGCCGAGGCCGAGAGGGTTAGGGCTCAGTTTCAGGCAGTTCATAGCGTCAAGGAGGATTGGCAAGCCGCCGTAGCCGTAGAGGTAGGGTCTCCTAGAAGTATGCAGGCTGAGCTGGTAAAAGCACCGGTCGCAAACACCTCCATTGGACAGGCAAGCATGCATGATAGTGGGGGATTTGCTGAAATGGTTCAAGAAGCTCTGAAAGCTGCATTAACAGCCAAACCAGAGGCAGATAGAGCCAAGTTGATGCGTTCCAGTGTGGGACAGATGCAAAATTTGCATCGACCAGCCCAGGAGGAAGCAGTGGGGAGGGCTGAGGCGGCAGCACTGGAGGCTAGGAAAGTTGCTGTTGCTACCCGGGAGGATTGCAATACTTACGTGCAAAATGCACGTAGATTGGACGGGGAAGCGGAAGCAGCGGTGGGAGTGGTTGTTGTGGAGGGTGAGGTTGGTTCAAATTCGAAGAAGACGGTGGTTGTGGTTGTGGAAACTGGATGTTGTTCGGAGGTGGTGGACTCGAAGTTCGTATAACTTCATTGGGAAGAGCATAACATTGCCACAATTCATGTTCTACGCGTCGAAGTTCATTTGCAGCAGCTTGAGTTGCATTTTCCGTCGAGGACTGCCAGGTATCGATGCGCTGGCCAGTTGCTGCTGTAGCACTTGCTGCTGTTGCCTGCAATACATCGATGCGTTGTTCCAATTCGATAACTTTGGCTTGAGTATCTGCAAGCTTCTGCGAACAGCTGTGAAGATCACGAGAGAGACATGGAAACCACTCGCTTTCTCGACTAGCGATGCGCTCTGCGAAGAACTTCTCTAACGAAGTCGAAAATTCGTGATGCAAGGGTGAATAACTTCGAAACAAACTGTCTCTGATGAAATGCAGCATAGCTGCATCGTCGAAGGGCCGCTCCATTGTAGATCGAAGTCCAAATCAAGTTGACGGCGTTGCGGCGTCGAAGATTGATCTCGAAGATTGATCTCGAATCCTCCCCGCCACCTAGCTGGCTACCACTTGTTGTGGTTTGTTTCTTGGGAACTCGACTGTGCCTCTTTGTTTCTCGAAAATCCCAAAATACGACAAACCTCTTCTGCGCAAGATCTTTAGACGGGGCACCAATAATAACACAATCTCGAAGACATAAACCCTGTTCAAAGATCGAAGTATCTTACAGCGCTCATTCACAGTTGGCATTCGATGCTTCTTTATTATTCACAGACTGCAGTGCGATTGCGACTGCGACTTGCGACTTGCGCGCTGCTGCGCTGCTGCTGTTCGAAGCCATGTGGCAGAACAGAACCTGCGAATCCTGATGAAACGGGAGCGTACCAAAGATTGGGTATGCCTGGTGCCCTGGGCAGTGTTGACAATGAACTCTCAGAGGAGCTCTTCTACAGGTTTCACCCCCCACGAGCTGTTTCATGGAGGACGACCTGCTTGGTTCTTGGAAAACCCCTTTCCTGAGGACTTCAAGAGCCCCGTTGAGGATTGGCTGGAACACAACCAGTCAATGGCTAACAAGGCTGGGACTAACCTGAGGCACATCCATGAACGTGAACTGAGCCGACAAAATTGCCTACGGCGACCCGGTTGGTGACCTTTTTTTTTTTGCACTGTCTGTGCCCGCGTTACCCCCGGGCCACTGAGGGGCCCCGTCTGTGGTAGCTTACAGAAGTAAATTGTAGTAAGTGTAAACAATCTATGTAAACTGAGATGTACAGCCGATGGTGTGGCGCGGTGGGATCCGGGATCCGGTGTCCACCTGATCGGGCCAAATTGCCTGCTCCACGCTTTTGTGCCTATCACCAAGGGGTCCTGAGGGGATCCTGGGGGATGTCCTTCCTCTTGGCTGCTTGCTGTGCTTTTTCGGTGGCAAGAACCGCGGGAGCCATCATGCTGCTTGCCGCATGCTTTTGTTACTGTCAGCTTTGCCTTGGGGGAACGCCATGCACACCTGAGAAAATTAATTTCTTGGGAATGCAAGAGCAAAACTGGACAAAACAGAGAAAAAACACCTAAACTGGCAGCAAAGCGACCGCACTGAAGGCATGAAACTCAGTGAATGCTGGGGACTCCCATAGGGGTGGGAAAGCAACCGCACTGAACGCATGAAACTCAGTGAATGCTGGGGATTCGCATAGGGCTACAGGGGCCTGTTTACCCTAGTCAGAAATGCACACTGAAAGGAAGAGCGTCATGTGATTGCAGACACAGGTCCACTGCTGTGATACCAATTCAAAATGTGACAGGACATATATAGTGTATATATCTATATATATAGTGTTTCTGCAACAACTCTGAAAAACTGCGGAGCTGGACTGGATACGCAGCTGAAATTGCACAGAGAGGACAGGAGGACCTGAGAAATCAGCCCGGGCAGGGAGCTGAGGCACGGGCATGTATTGGGTTGGTGACCTTGTTTTGGTTCACAATCCACGACTACCCTCCTGGCCCCGTTACCGCCTACCGGACCCTTATTTTGGGCTCTATCGTATAATCAGGATAGATGGAACTAGAATCCATGTCAGGTGCAGTCCACGTCTAGGTGGTGAACTGCTATGTGCTCCTAAACAGTTGAGGCACTATCGCTCCCCCGATGATTTGTCCTGGGATGAGTGGCGCCTCAGCGACAGTGAGGTTCAGCGTATCAACCTAGAGAATGCTGCCAGCCCTGAGGAGGCAGACGAAATCAAAGAAATGACTACCGATGAGATGGCAGTCGATGGCTACTACGTGGTTGCAGGTATTGCCTGCCACGAGTATAAAGAGGGCTGGAAATTACTTACCCTGTGAGACGGATATGGGCTAGCTGAGGCGACCTGGGAACCCATGTCCCCCTTCATACAGCCAGATGGGAGTATCAACCCCATCTTTCGCTCCTACCTCGTTCAGAACAACGAGGGACAGCTACTAACCCGTGCTGAGACTTTGTCCCAGCGGAAGAAGAAACACTAATCTCCTCGTGCCTATCTATTTACTGTGCCTAACCGAACTGAGGATGTTGCAAGCTTCAGGAGGCGGTGGTATGCCCCAGACATCCCCTCTCGCTGTTGGCAGTCTCCTTCGGGCCACTCCTGCAGGAGTATTGGCTCCCCCCGGAGGTACACTTCCCCCGCACTAAGGGAGAAGCAACACTGATGATCGTCGGCACACCACTCGGCAGCTTATCTTGTTTGCAGCCCACTGGTCGGTGCGTCCTTTTGCCCGAGCCTCTCACCACACATTCTCCGTGCAGTGTAGTAGCAGGAACGCGCCCACACGCTGGACTAGGTACCCGTTGGGGTGGCCCAGTCTGGGTTGCGCACCACCATACAGCCACCTCAACTCCCGATCACCTGAACACGCTGGCCTACGTGAAGAGATTCCCCTCAGATTGAGAATCACAGTTGAGGCCCTTTACTCGCAACCCCCTCTGTTTTCTAACCTCCCAGGGGCGGTGAGCAATCTTGTGCTGATAGCTAGACCTACTCAGTGTGTACCAGGACAGGTGCAGGACTCCTGTAGAGCTCCAGTTACGGTGAATGTACTAACTCCCACCCTCAATCGGGTTCGGCACTCCAGACGCCTACACATCCGCTGCTTGCGGACCACTGCTCCTGCCCTGGTTGTGCCCTGCAGTCCCATGCCTATGGTTACCAGCGTGAGCCAGATGGCCACTTATCACGTTTGCAGCCACCCAGCAAGTATGTGCCTTGTTGACCATGTGGTGCATGGGATGGGCCCTGATGTTATGACCTTGGGGAGCCAACAGAGAGCGGTGGCTTACTACTCCAGTGGGGAATGACAAGCAAGGTGCTGTGAAGCAAGGTGTGTCCGGCCTCCTTGGGAACAAGGGTGCCCACAGTTAGGACCCCTGACTGGTCCAGACCCATGGGGTTCTACCCTTCCTGACGGGGTTACCATACCCCTAAGTGTGCTACGTATGTCTGTATGTGTCTCACTTCACTCCCCTGCGTGGCTCCGGGAGACCGGGCTTCGCTGACCTCGGACCGAAGGTCCTAATCAGGTACTATTACCACTCCTATGGCGCCCAATTTCTGTGCTGGCGCCTATCCTTGGGGGAAGACGGCAAAAGCCCTACCTACTAGAGCGGAGGGGTGGCCAAGTGTGCTAAGGGGATACAAAACGCCCATTTCTCTAATGGCCAAAAGGTAACACACTCCCCTACCCGCGAGGAAAAGCACGGGGAGCAGGAGACACCACTACACTACACTCACTAATGCCAGCATCAGCCCTCGAAGGCAGGGTGAGCACAACCGCAGTCAGTCCCTACCAGGCCTGCTGACCCTAACCCCTACACACGCTACTGGCTGGCCATGACAAAGAGGTCTTGAGCCCTATTGGCCCTCCTGTGAGATAACAAGACACCACAGCTCCGCTAGGCAACTGTGGCCTGCCAGGGACGCTCTCGCGCATTTCCTGGACAGGGCTTGGAGGGAAGGAGTGCCAAGTGGACAGCGTGTAGGTAGGTAGGTAGGTATCTTCGGGAGCTCGAGATGCCTCCTTTGACAGTGCAGGAAGAAGGTCTTACCAAGGGGACATCCTGTCCCTCCCACTGCCCTAGGTCAGGTGCCTCTTAAGCCGCTCCCGCAGGTGCTTGGGAAGGCAGTGTCGCGGCCACCCGGTCCAGGTGTCCCGGGTGGGAGGGTGTCCCCACATGTGTCCATCGGTAGCGCCACATGCCCCCTCCTTTGGGCGGCAGCTCTGGGGGCTGCCCAGCCGTGTGGAGTATCTCTCACCACAAGGGGTATTGCTCCCGCTTGTCTAGGGTACGACCGCCTCACCCTTGTGGCTTGAGTTGCGGGGCCGCTCTGCTTGGCAGGCGACCCCCTCCTAGACTGTGTACCGGCTCGCCTGTCACCGGTTGCTTCAATTGCTCCGGATGACGTTTGCCATGGTCCCCGATGCAGCCTGGCCGGGCTCGGACCAGTGGCCTTGGAATACTGCTCCTGCCACTGGCCCGGTGGGTGGGCTGGGTCGCGCCAGCGTGTCCGACCCATGGGTTGTTGGTTCTTTCCTGTACCTCGGCCGCCCTACGTGTGTGCGGTGTCCTGGGCCACTTGGCTCCTGTCCACCGGTGCGCCCGCTCGGTGCGTTGCCTTGCGTCTGCGGTGTCCTGGGCCACTTGGCTCCTGTTCACCGGTGCGCCCGCTCGGTGCGCTGCTTTGCTTGTGCGGTGTCCTGGGACACTTGGCTCCTCTTCACCGGTGTGCCCACGTGATTTGTCGTGTTGCGTCTGCGGTGTCCTGGGCTACTTGGCTCCTGTTCACCGGTGCTCCCGCTCGGTGTGTTGTGTTGTGTGTGGGGTGTCCTGGGCAACTTGGCTACTGTGCACCGGTGTGCCCGCTCGGTGTGCTGCTTTGTGTGTGCGGTGTCCTGGGCCATTTGGCTCCTGTTCGCAGGTGTGCCAGGCTGTGGTGTCCCGTGCCTGTGTTGTCCTCGGTGCATGTGCGTGTGCGGTGTCCTGGCCCACGTGGCGCCTGTACACCGGTGTGCGCGCTGTTTCCGGTGCGCGTGTGCCGTTAGTGGTTGTGTCCCTCTTCCCCCCCGCCTAAATTTTTTTTCTTTTTTTTCGTGCCTTCTCGTTTTCTTTTTTTCTTTTGAAAAAATAGATAAAAAAATCTAAAAAGGAAAGGGGCGCGCGTACACTGCAGGCACAGGCATGGACAACTGGTGCAGTGGTGCAATAGTGTCGTGTTCTCTGGCGTGTGTTGTCGGTGCTTTGGTTGCCCCAGGGGTGCGGCTCGCGCGTCCTGATGTGCACGGGTATGTGGCAGGGCGGGTTTGGTTAGTTGCCTCGTTGCTTGCGTGCACAGCGTGTAGTAAGGGCTGTCCTTGAAGATGTCGTTCACCGACCCAATTTGTTTATGTGATCTGCACCCTTTTTAGCTTGGGCAGAAAAAGGACAAGTCGCCAAAGGCAACTGGTGCTGCACCAGTCACCCTGACGTTTCCCACCTGAGAGCAAAGGCAGATGAGACTCGCTTAGCGGCTGAGGAACCTAACTACCCTCGCTGTATTATACAGGTGTTCGGGTAGAAAATAATACACTGTCCTCTAACCGCACCGCAAGCAAGCAAACTTAAGGACTCCGCCCGTCCTCTTATGGAACGTAGGGCGGAGCCCTGGGTAGCCTAAGCAAGGGTTATACCGCGTGTACAACGCGTGGCCTACAGCCCTTTAATGCATCATGTGTATGCAGGGAAGGGAGACGAAGGACAACATTTGTTTTTCCTATCATTAACCCACTTCTTCAAATCATCACCAGACTCAACCAAGAGGTGAGCTCCTCCTGGGCTTACCTACCTTACTCACCACGCACCATGTGAATGCCGAAGCGAACACGAACGCAAGAACAACCCTAAGCGTTCAAACAACCCTACGGCGAGTTATAAACAACCCTAAACAATTGATGCATCGTGTGTCATGCATGCCCTTCTTACCTTGTTTTCTGCAGAAGAAGGAGGGGGAATGGCGAGCAACTGCATAGCACAAAACAAGCCTAAGCGTTTTAAGCAACCCTATTTTAGCGCTACGGCGACACAAGCACGAGCAGGCAGTTTCCTTTCTGACCTGTTAAGAGAAAAGAAGGGTGGATGGATGCATACAGAAAGCGCCACAACGTGTGAATGCCTAGATTAGGCACCTGCATCATAAGCACAGTGCCTGCTGCGCGCTCCATTCCTTTCACATACATTTCATCTCAGTTTTGACCTCTGCAGAGCAAAGGAAGTTGACGCCCAAACCGCCAACGAACGCAGGGGTGACAACCCGAGCGTTTTAACAAAACTACCACCACGAGCGCAATCCATGCGTTCGACATGACACTGACATACCTGAGAGGTGGGTTGTCCACGTGCTCTGTTGTGTGGGTTTCTGTTCAATACGTTTTCCTAAAGTTCATAAAATGTTTGATGCAACTGCGCAAAATCTTCTTTTAGAAGCTTTAAAGCCCACGGCTCATACCTTCTATTTCAGGAGCCATTTGCGCTTGCACAACTCTTTTTGGGAGTGCGCTCCTGTTGCGCTTGTCTGCGACTTTAGGTTTTGGCCTAAAAATGACGATTTCTAACGTCGTTTCGTCAGTTTTTAGCGATTTGACTTCTTAAATGGCTACCCCTTCCGCCAAACCACAGGGTTCACTCCCTGTTGGTTCCATTTTCTAATTTCTTCAGCTCCTCGAGTTTTGTGCCCTTCATTGGGAGTATTGCTCCACCCTGGCCCTTGGTCAGGACGTATACCAAAACGCTGTTTATACAGCAATAGCCGTCCGCATTAGAGCGTTCGACTGTACCCTAGTGGGCAAGCATGTGTGCTCTAGGGAGGGAGCCCTGGGTGCAAACCACACTACCCCCAAATTTTTGCCAAACGTTTTCGCCTCACGCTGGCGACTTTTGAGGAATGCTCCATCGAAGGGACATCATTCACGGTACATTACACTGTTTGTCAAGGGTACCTACAGTGTGAGAGGCTTCTATGAATTGATGGGAGTATTTTTGGCTGGTTTAATGCATTTTCTGAGGTAATTTTGGGGAAATTTGAGAGGTTTTTCCTTGGTCCTACTAGCTTCATCAGCTAGTACTCCGGGGGGGAGTAAGAAGAAGTCACTACTAGGTCACTACCATGTCTTCCTTGGGGAACTTGATCCAGACCAAGCCCCCCCTAAAAGCCCTTTGCTGATGTAGAGACCAACTTAATCATTATTATCACTCTTTTGAAGTTTAAAGTACACTTTCTCAAAGTAACTAGGGTTATAACCCTAGCCCCCCTTGAAGTTCACCCCTACCACTCAACTGAGCGGAAGTATCTTCCTTCATGGAGGTAGTACCGAAATAAAGTAGGCACTTCATGCCTAAGGCCTTGTAGGTTACGCCTAGTGGTCTCCCACCTCAAGACCCCTATACTCAACTGATTCTACCACTTATTGTTGTTCTACATTTTCACTGATTCTGACTTCAGTTGCTTGGCTATGCGCCAATTCTGGAGCTGCAGTCGTTTTGGCGCCGTCGAGTTCGGCAGAACGTAGGTCGCCGGCGGTAGGGGTCATCGGTTCAATTCCCGGGCGCCCAAGGTGCTGCTGTACAGCTGCGCAACTGGCCGCGGCGCCATATTTATGCCAGAAATCTGGCTCCGCCCGGTCTTAACCGGATAAGCTCTTATCCGCAGATAAACGGGTTTCTGAGGATAAAACTTGCCGTCGCAGTTGAGCCTCATAGTTGTTGTCATTGTTATCCCCAAAGCAACACCTTTTTGAAAACCAGGCAGGCGGATGGAAGACATAACAATGAAGGAAGACCACAGAGCTTTGGTACTTGTTGGTAACCTTAGGGGTACAGTTGTACAGACGGAGCAGTTTCTGGCAAGGCACGTGGTATGATTGCAACCATGTATACCCTACCCACGGGTAGGGTAGAGTAATCCTGCAAATACATTCAAGTTTTGGTCATATGAAACATGAATAGCTGAAAAAGATAGCCCTGGACAAAGACAACCCGAGACAACTAACTTTCATGAGTAAGAGAAGATTTTAGAGACAAGTATGTAGCTCAAGTGAACCGCAAGATTGTTTAAAGCATAAAACAGACCTCTAAGGATGAAGGATTGCAACCCTACTTTGTAAACAGCCAGATGAAAGAGCTAAATGCAACGCCTTGAGAGGTTACATTGGCTCTCTTTGTCCTTAGGGCGACGCGATGTGTTAAGAAGACATACTTAGTCCCCAATCAGGGCACTTCTATGTAGGATTCACTTCTTCATCACGGGCCGCACCAATTCGCATCAACCAGACAGACGGCTACGAATATCAATGGCCTGCTCCCTCTTCCTTCCTTGACCATTGGGGTTGGCTGTTTGCAGGATTATGATATGCTGATACACGGTGTGGAACTTGATCTGATGAATTGCAGCTGTTTTGGTAAATTGGAAACCGTTACCCTTTTAGCATTCGGCATCCACCAATTGTCGGGAAGCCAGAGATGCAATTGGAAGAGACACTGGCAAAAGTTAGGGGCGAAATGAAAATATGGCGCAAACATAGTTAACTAGGCTACATGTGGCTCACTAGGTTGGCTTGGAGAGGCATGTAGGGCACCCTAATTCATTTTCAGGGTGGTGAACTTTATAAAAGGTGCTTTAAGAAGTATTTCGATCGCTAGGTCTTGATATTAGGTCTCTGCAACAGGCGGTAACGGATATGCAGATATAAAGAATTGGACATCACTTTTGACATGTGTAGTCAGCATGCAAGCGCGTGCGCGATATGCAGTGATTCATCGTGTAAACAACGATGCACTGTAGCGACATTCGTAATTGCATTGTGTGTTCATTCATTCATTCTCTGATATACGTATTACAACTGTATCATTCATAGTAGGACCCAGTTTTATCTGATGTCTTGGGACTTACTTGGGTTCTACTAGACTACGATAAGTTGGCAATTCACCAAGTATCGTGCACGCTTGCTTCGCTTGGGCGTATGTCGATTTTGGGGATTTCAAAACCACTTGGAGAGTGATGCAGGAGACCATGGCAAGGTTAAAAGATAGACCTCCGGAGATCCGAGGGCAAAACAAGTTACAAACTAGGGTCATACTACTTGCTTTCTCCTGGTGCCGGCGCTGCTCACCACCCTCAGTGGAGCTGAGGTTAGTGCCGACGCTGCTCACCAACTGTGTGAAGCTCAGCCTCGCCCCGACGCGCAGGTCACCAACTCTGTGATGCTCAACCTCGCGCCGGGCTGCTGTTCGCTGGCTCTGTGAAGCTCATCTTCGCGCCGGAGCGCTGTTTGCTGGCTCTGTGAAGCTCATCTTCGCGCTGGAGTGCTGTTTGCCGGCTCTGTGAGGCTCATCCTCGCACCGCAGCACTGTTTGCAAGCTCTGTGATGCTCATCCTCGCGCCAGGGTTATGGTTGCAAGCTTTGGGAGGCTCATCTTCGCGCCGATGTAGTGTTTGCAAGCGCTGTGAAGCTCATTCTCACGCCGCAGCGCTGTTTGCAGGCTCTGTGGAGGTCATCGATGCGCTAGGTCTTTGGACCAATGCTTTGGCAATTACCTACTAAGGAGGAGTTATGTATGGTATGGTTGTGTTTGAAGTTGCATGGCTTTTTTTTGTAACCTACAATCCATCACTACAAAAACCTTCAATTTTGTTTTCGTCGGGCAACTCACACTGGCGCTAGGCTTGTGGCCTCGCCCCACAATCAAGCTAGTTGTGCGACACTGCTGGAGTCCATCATTTTTGCTGTGTCCAGCAGTCAGTCAGTCAGTCAATAAGTCATTCAGTCCGTCTGTTTGTTGGTGTTCTTGTTAGTTGTTGGTCGTTTGCCGGATCTGTCATTCAGGTTGCAGCACTGCACAGTTGTGAGGTGCATCTATTTGTGCAGATGCCGTATATATGCCTGGCTGCTTTCTTTTTGGCTGCAAGGCAGTGTAATTTTTGTTGTTACCCTTGACTAACTTGGTGTTGGCGCCTAAGGGCGCCTGGCACAGCGCAGTTGTATAGTGCTTTGCCTCTGTACTTTTGGGGCTGAAATCATAGTTAACGACATCACTCTTCTCCTCTGTGGTTTGGCACCGCTAGTGTTGCTGATTATCTGGAGAGGGCTTGCAGAGTCGTATGAGAAAGTTTTGTTTGACGAATTGTTGCCTGTTGATGCTGAAAATTTTGTTTTGATCACTATGTCTTCTTTGTCAAGATCTGCTTTGGTTGCAGATCATCTGAGTTCCCTGAGGGGATGTTCGTAAAGCACGCTGGGGTATAGCCTTGCGAGCGTGCAGGAGTGTGTGTGCGTGGGTGTGTGCACCATACATGCCCCTAGGCACTCAACTTGGAGCATGGGTGACTAGGCAGTGGGTTCCTTGGCTAGGGGGCTTGCTTGCTAGGTGTGGTGTTAGTTGCGCAGTCCCGGGTGAATCAGCAGGACTGAAAGGTACCCCATGTGGAGCGTGTACTCTAGGAGACCGGGGTCTTCGTCAGTGAACGAGACCCCGTGGTATGGCACGGCATCACTAGCACGACCACTAGCACTTTATCGCAGCACTACACACATGTGTGAGCTACACCTCTATCTTGTGCGTGTCTTTAGTTTGAGCACCAGTTAGAGTGTGAGGACGCACTTTTCATAGCATGTTCTTACTCCAGCCCTGCCAGCTTGTTTGTCCGGGATAAGGACGAGAGGGTGTTGGTGGGTACCTATATATGGATGTGGCAAGGGCACTCCACTCAGTACAGCACTATGCCCTGTGAAGTCAGTAGGCACCAATGCAATTGTCTGCTTTTTCTTTGTGTGTACCGAGTGTCTCTTTTTTTTCCGTTCTGTGGGCTTACCATGCACTGCACTTGCACGCCTCCTAATGTCCGTTAGCAGCCCTTCCATGTGTATGCGTCAGGGCTTAGGAGGGGCGTGTAGTTAGCATGCAAGCGCGTGCGCGATATGCAGTGATCCATCATGTGAACAACGATGAACCGTAGCGACATTCGTAATTGCATTGTGTGTTTATTCATTCATTCTCTCATGTACGTATTACAAATGTGTCATTCTGAGTACGACCCAGTTTTATCTAATGTCTTGGGACTTACTTGGGTTCTAGTAGACTACGATAAGTTCGCAATTCACCAAGTATCGTGCATGCTTGCTTGGCTTGGGCGTATGTTGATTTTGGAGATTTCAAAACCACTTGAAGAGTGATGCAGGAGACCATGGCAAGGTTAAAAGATAGACCTCCGGAGATCCCAGGGCAAAACAAGTTACAACATGAACACCAAAACTAGCGAAAAAATGTGTCGCATACAAACACAAGAACTCTATGCATTTGTGAAACTGCATTTTTGAAACATAATAAGAAAAACAATACACATACGAGTCCTATTTCATACTAAAATGGTTCATATAGGGCAATCCGTGGCTCTTTTTGCAAAAAAAAGATTTTTTTTGTTACTCTAGTTAAGATACTCCCATTGGTGACGCAAAAACCATTTTCAGCCCTTGAAACCTCTTGGGGCGTCAAAATACTTAACCTTGGGCATCCAAATACTTTCCATACCGTGTTGTTTTGAGTTCATACGCCTAAAAATGAACAAGGGGTCACTACACCCTTCGCCAAGCTGAACCAGTACTCTTACACCGTGGTACACATGCTGGTACCCGTAATAGTACGTTTATGCCAAAACTTTCTATAACCAACATGCATGAAAATAGAAGCGACGGCAATTTGCCTCTATGTTGGCACACATTCCAAAAGTCTCCTCCCAATTGAAAGAGAGCTATCACCCCAAAAGAAAGCAAAAGCGATGAAGACATTGATATTGGTGAAATGCTATATATGGACACTTGCTGAAGTTATCTCCGGAGGGACACAGCCATGATGCCTCAAGCAATAACCAAAAGTGCACAAGCGGATTCATCCTCAACGATCACACCTCGCCCCACCATGCCAACCACCTCAACACCGCATTCGCTTCCACAAGTTCACAGCCCTTATCGCCGATGCTTTGAACTAAATCCATCGCGGCCATGTTCAATGATTTTTAAGCGATTCGAGATGTGATGCCCCAAAGTGCACATTCTGTTGCAGTCTTTTCCCTGCTTGCCATACAGCGTGATGCCCTCTGCTTCGCTACGACTCAATTACACCCAACCAAACGGACTTAGTCACCCCTGCCTACCCCCCACATGCGCATTCAAATACAAACCTAAATGGTCACTCAATGGCATCACCAAACTCAGATACCGCCATCCAGATACCTTCAGCCACACCCCCTCTCCCACAAATGCACACACCGGAACAAGTGCACAAAAGGTTTTTGAGGCATGTCTAGGGTACTTGATGGATCCTCTTAAATGAAGCAAGATATTCTGGGTATTAATGGTTTTTGACGATGAAAACCTCACTGCTTTTCAAAATAAAAGGTGAAAGGTCATAAGCCATCCCCCATAAAAAGGGCCTAGGGGTCCAAAATGGCAAAAAAAAAAAAAGCGACTGGGGGGGTTTGTTACCCATTATGGGGAGGTTGAGATTCCTGTTGACCCAGTGAAAAACTTCTGGTGTGTGCGTCACACTGGCTGGAACACTTTACAAAACCCACGGAACAGGCAACACGATCAGGTCCCAACTAACTATATTTTCTTTGTTGTGCACCTCAAAGTCCTGCAACCTGACCAACCTGTTGGCTGGCATGAGTGGCAAAAGAAAAATTCCCAGAAATTCTCGTTCCCATCCCGAAATAACTGTGTTTGTTGTCCTGGGGTGGTTTTTCTATCAACCAAGATGTTGAATATTGGGTGCAAGGGTGGGAAAATGTTGCCCCACAGATATATTACAACCCTCTGGTATTGGAATACAAAGGGCTTCCTCACATAAGTGAAGTTAGGACGTGCCTCACAGATGCGTTGAATCGCTACCTTACCACATTGTCCGGACCCCTAGTCACCAACCTCGGCTCTGATGACCACATCTGACCTTATGGGCATTGGTATTGGGGAACAACGGCCCTGAAAGTTTGCATTTGCATCGAGTGAAACACTCGGCGTGCCGTCACAACATGGGTCTCAAAACACACACAAAAGGCAGATATGAACCTTGTCAAGTGCTGGGTGGCCCCACAACCCTCCCTGATTGTTGTATGGGCTATTTTGGTAGTCAACCATTTTTTGGTAACCAACATGCATGAAAATAGAAGCGACGGCAATTTGCCTCTATGTTGGCACACATTCCAAAAGTCTCCTCCAAATTGAAAGAGAGCTATCACCCCAAAAGAAAGCAAAAGCGATGAAGACATTGATATTGGTGAAATGCTATATATGGACACTTGCTGAAGTTATCTCCGGAGGGACACAGCCATGATGCCTCAAGCAATAACCAAAAGTGCACAAGCGGATTCATCCTCAACGATCACACCTTGCCCCACCATGCCAACCACCTCAACACCGCATTCGCTTCCACAAGTTCACAGCCCTTATCGCCGATGCTTTGAACTAAATCCATCGCGGCCATGTTCAATGATTTTTAGGCGATTCGAGATGTGATGCCCCAAAGTGCACATTCTGTTGCAGTCTTTTCCCTGCTTGCCATACAGCGTGATGCCCTCTGCTTCGCTACGACTCAATTACACCCAACCAAACGGACTTAGTCACCCCTGCCTACCCCCCACATGCGCATTCAAATACAAACCTAAATGGTCACTCAATGGCATCACCTGACTCAGATACCGCCATCCAGATACCTTCAGCCACACCCCCTCTCCCACAAATGCACACACCGGAACAAGTGCACAAAAGGTTTTTGAGGCATGTCTAGGGTACTTGATGGATCCTCTTAAATGAAGCAAGATATTCTGGGTATTAATGGTTTTTGACGATGAAAACCTCACTGCTTTTCAAAATAAAAGGTGAAAGGTCATAAGCCATCCCCCATAAAAAGGGCCTAGGGGTCCGAAATGGCAAAAAAAAAAAGCGACTGGGGGGGTTTGTTACCCATTATGGGGAGGTTGAGATTCCTGTTGACCCAGTGAAAAACTTCTGGTGTGTGCGTCACACTGGCTGGAACACTTTACAAAACCCACAGAACAGGCAACACGAGCAGGTCCCAACTAACTATATTTTCTTTGTTGTGCACCTCAAAGTCCTGCAACCTGACCAACCTGGTGGCTGGCATGAGTGGCAAAAGAAAAATTCCCAGAAATTCTCGTTCCCATCCCGAAATAACTGTGTTTGTTGTCCTGGGGTGGTTTTTCCATCAACCAAGATGTTGAATATTGGGTGCAAGGGTGGGAAAATGTTGCCCCACAGATATATTTTACAACCCTCTGGTATTGGAATGCAAAGGGCTTCCTCACATAAGTGAAGTTAGGACGTGCCTCACAGATGCGTTGAATCGCTACCTTACCACATTGTCCGGACCCCTAGTCACCAGCCTCGGCTCTGATGACCACATCTGACCTTATGGGCATTGGTATTGGGGAACAACGGCCCTGAAAGTTTGCATTTGCATCGAGTGAAACACTCGGCGTGCCGTCACAACAAGGGTCTCAAAGCACACACAAAAGGCAGATGTGAACCTTGTCAAGTGCTGGGTGGCCCCACAACCCTCCCTGACTGTTGTATGGGCTATTTTGGTAGTCCCTGGCACTCAGCGAATACTTTCTCCCATACGCTGTCCTGTTGAGGGCGACTCTTGTACATTTGAATGTTCCACATCAAGAATGCACAGTGACGCCTTAACGATTGCCTGAAGTGACGATATGGGGCAGCAACACCAGCAGTGTGAGAACTTGCTCCTGCAGGCAGCAGCAGTCTATTCCCTGTTTCTCCCCATTCTTGGCCCTCTTTTCCAAGCACCAAAAGCAACTGCCCAACATGGGACTAGAAACAACTCAAGCGGATTACCAGCCCTAAAAAGTGGGAGGGAGGGGGTGTTCCGGCCCGTGACTCACCAAGGCCAGACCTCTCAACTGCCCCACAGCCCCCGAAGCGCACCCATCGATGGATCCTTAGCCCAGACCCACGAGCCACGAGACACAGCACTGCGGACTCGCATCTTCAAAAGGTCTGGCCTCCATCCTCAGACTTCTGTCTTCCTGTGCACATGCAAATCGATTCCCTGGCCCGCGACATGCGGTCGCTGCGCCCATGCCTCTTTTGCCCCGGGGCCATCAGGGGGCATGGCATAGCACGCACTGACAAAAGGCGTGGCCTGAGGTACTCTGCAAAGCGAACCATGGGCCTGGCAGGCATCAGCACCTTCTGCCAGGGGGGCCCTTGCAATCCTTGAAATGGGCCCATTGCAAGACCCCAATCGACCTCCGACCCCCGTTTTGCTGTGCCCCACACGGCCCTACGTCAAGTGCATGCATGGGGCCAGGAAACGGGTGCAAATGGCATTCTCAGTGCCACTGCCTGTCGCAGGGGCCCAACGGGGGGCATGGCCGAGGGGGTCAGAGAAGTGTGCCTGCCAGACCCCACGACAGCGTGGCGCTGCGGGTCTCTGTGCATCGCGCAGAGGGCCACACAAATGGGCGTCGGCCCTGCACTCGGCCACGGCCCCAGAGGCAGCGCTTGGGCGTCGCTGCGGGGGACTTCAGGGCCTTCCCCCGGGCGCAGGGGGTGCGGCATGCGGCTGCGCGGGGGAGCGCCGACAGCAACCCCTTTTCTCAGCCGTTGCCTGTGCCCGCACAGCGCCTGGGCCTTCGGGGGCCGCTCGTGGTCCGTCCGTACCGCCCCCATTCTGGCGAGCCGCATGCCCGTGTCCGGCGATGCGAGGGGGATGGACGTGGATGTGCGCCCGGCCCCCCAACACCGCCCGATGGGAGGGCGAATCCTGCGGCACCTGCGGCGCGCCCCGCGGCGACTGGTTTGGGCGGTCATCCCAGAGTACAGGCGAAATAGTGGTGCAGACATACAAGACGTTGTCACATACCGTACACCCCCATACACCACCATTTCTCCGATTTGCTTGCCACATTCTCCTTTTTGAGCCTCTTTCCTTCACAAATCACCCGGTGCGGCCGGGCAGTGTTTGGCATCGGGCTGTCCGGCGCAACGCAGT
Source organism: Eutreptiella sp. 'Long Island Sound 2002' (assembly GCA_964036045.1). NCBI lineage: Eukaryota > Euglenozoa > Euglenophyceae > Eutreptiales > Eutreptiaceae > Eutreptiella > Eutreptiella sp. 'Long Island Sound 2002'. The sequence goes on from OZ038386.1 coordinate 38,472,990, forward strand.
GCGCGGCGCCGCTGATCGTCGTGGGAGGCGGGTCGCACACAGTGGCAGTCAAGGCCTTGCACACGACTGTCTTCGGGGCAGACAACCGCGGCGCTGAAGGGCATTGGCAAGTCACCGCAGATCCTCTTGGACGGGCAACACAAAGGGGCTGACCAACGGCAATGGGCTCGCCCCCAATGCACGTCGCACATGTACTGCACCTCCGCAACGGCATACGCCGCATCCCCAGTGGTGCTCCACTGGGCGGGGGGTGCACTGCCACGGGCCCCCTGTGCCACACCCGCACCCGCGCACACATGAACACAGTCACTCCGCTGCGGTGTCGAGGAGGCGGAACACTATATTCTAAAGCGCCTTTTGACGGGGGAGGCCCCGGTCTGACCCGTGGCCTCTCACCATCGTCTTTACCGCCGGGATGAGATCGAGCCCTATCACTGCGGGAGATATGTGCGGTGCCCTGAGGCGTGTCCCTTGGGCCGTCCGCTCGCGAGACAAGGCGGCCACGCCAGCACTACGGCTGCAGGGGGTCCTCCCGATCGATCTGGAACTCGTGCAGGGGCTCCACCACCGCGATCCCGGACCCCGAGTGCCGCCACACCTCGATCTCGCCTTCGAGGGTGGCGTGCCAGCGCTCAAGGACGAACCAGAGGTCGGACATGGAGGCGACCTACGGTGCAGACGTGCCAAAGGGGGTGAGCGGAGGTGGGGGGCAGGGATGCGCCTATCTACAGGAAGGAGGCGTGAAT
>OZ038386.1:38473935-38533935 GCA_964036045.1 Eutreptiella sp. 'Long Island Sound 2002'
GCAGGGGCGCAGACTGGGGCTGCGCAGGGGCGCAGACTGGGGCTGCGCAGGCGCGCAGACTGGGGCTGCGCAGGCGCGCAGACTGGGGCTGCGCAGGAGCGCAGACTGGGGCTGCGCAGGCGCGCAGACTGGGGCTGCGCAGGCGCGCAGACTGGGGCTGCGCAGGGGCGCAGACTGGGGCTGCGCAGGGGCGCAGACTGGGGCTGCGCACGGGCGCAGACTGGCGCTGCGCACGGGCGCAGACTGGGGCTGCGCAGGCGCGCAGACTGGGGCTGCGCAGGAGCGCAGACTGGGGCTGCGCAGGGGCGCAGACTGGGGCTGCGCAGGGGCGCAGACTGGGGCTGCGCATGGGCGCAGACTGGGGCTGCGCATGAGCGCAGGCTGGGGCTGCGCATGGGCGCAGACTGGGGCTGCGCAGGGGCGCAGACTGGGGCTGCGCAGGGGCGCAGACTGGGGCTGTGCAGGGGCGCAGACTGGGGCTGCGCATGCGCGCAGACTGGGGCTGTGCAGGGGCGCAGACTGGGGCTGCGCAGGGGCGCAGACTGGGGCTGCGCATGAGCGCAGGCTGGGGCTGCGCAGGGGCGCAGACTGGGGCTGCGCAGGGGCGCAGACTCGGGCTGCGCATGAGCGCAGGCTGGGGCTGCGCAGGGGCGCAGGCTGGGGCTGCGCAGGGGCGCAGACTGGGGTTGCGCAGGGGCGCAGACTGGGGCTGCGCATGGGCGCAGACTGGGGCTGCGCAGGGGCGCAGACTGGGGCTGCGCAGGGGCGCAGACTGGGGCTGCGCATGAGCGCAGGCTGGGGCTGCGCATGAGCGCAGAAGGGGGCTGCGCACCGGCGCAGACTGGGGCTGCGCAGGGGCGCAGACTGGGGCTGCGCAGGGGCGCAGACTGGGGCTGCGCATGGGCGCAGACTGGGGCTGCGCAGGGGCGCAGACTGGGGCTGCGCAGGGGCGCAGACTGGGGCTGCGCATGTGCGCAGACTGGGGCTGCGCATGGGCGCAGACTGGGGCTGCGCAGGGGCGCAGACTGGGGCTGCGCAGGGGCGCAGACTGGGGCTGCGCAGGGGCGCAGACTGGGGCTGCGAAGGGGCGCAGACTGGGGCTGCGCACGGGCGCAGTCTGCGCAGTGGCGCAGACTGCGGCTGCACAGGTGCGCAGACTGGGGCTGCGCAGGGGCGCAGACTGGGGCTGCGCAGGGGCGCAGACTGGGGCTGCGCAGGGGCGCAGACTGGGGCTGCTCAGGGGCGCAGGCTGGGGCTGCGCAGGGGCGCAGGCTGGGCCTGCGCACGGGCGCAGACTGGGGCTGAGCAGGGGCGCAGACTGGGGCTGTGCAGGGGCGCAGACTGGGGCTGCGCAGGCGCGCAGACTGGGGGCTGCGCAGGAGCGCAGACTGGGGCTGCGCAGGGGCGCAGACTGGGGCTGCGCAGGGGCGCAGACTGGGGCTGCGCATGGGCGCAGACTGGGGCTGCGCATGGGCGCAGACTGGGGCTGCGCATGCGTGCAGACTGGGGCTGCGCAGGGGGGCAAACTGGAGCCGCGCATGTGCGCAGGCTGGGGCTGCGCAGGGGCGCAGACTGGGGCTGCGCAGGGGCGCAGACTGGGGCTGCGCAGGGGCGCAGACCGGGGCTGCGCAGGGGCGCAGGCTGGGGCTGCGCAGGGGCGCAGACTGGGGCTGCGCATGAGCGCAGGCTGGGGCTGCGCAGGGGGCGCTGACTGGGGCCGAGCAGGGGCGCAGACTGGGGCTGCGCAGGGGCGCAGGCTGGGGCTGCGCAGGGGCGCAGACTGGGGCTGCGCAGGGGCGCAGACTGGGGCTGCGCATGGGCGCAGACTGGGGCTGCGCAGGGGCGCAGACTGGGGCTGCGCAGGGGCGCAGACTGGGGCTGCGCAGGGGCGCAGACTGGGGCTGCGCACGGGCGCACACTGGGGCTGCGCATGAGCGCAGGCTGGGGCTGCGCATGAGCGCAGACTGGGGCTGCGCACCGGCGCAGACTGGGGCTGCGCAGGGGCGCAGACTGGGGCTGCGCATGGGCGCAGACTGGGGCTGCGCAGGGGCGCAGACTGGGGCTGCGCAGGGGCGCAGACTGGGGCTGCGCATGTGCGCAGACTGGGGCTGCGCAGGGGCGCAGACTGGGGCTGCGCAGGGGCGCAGACTGGGGCTGCGCAGGGGCGCAGACTGGGGCTGCGCACGGGCGCAGTCTGCGCAGTGGCGCAGACTGGGGCTGCGCAGGGGCGCAGACTGGGGCTGCGCAGGGGCGCAGACTGGGGCTGCGCAGGGGCGCAGACTGGGGCTGCGCATGAGAGCAGACTGGGGCTGCGCATGTGCGCAGACTGGGGCTGCGCAGGGGCGCAGACTGAGGCTGCGCAGGGGCGCAGACTGGGGCTGAGCAGGGGCGCAGACTGGGGCTGCGCAGGGGCGCAGACTGGGGCTGCGAAGGAGCGCAGACTGGGGCTGCGCAGGGGCGCAGACTGGGGCTGCGCAGGAGCGCAGACTGGGGCTGCGCAGGGGCGCAGACTGGGGCTGCGCAGGAGCGCAGACTGGGGCTGCGCATGGGCGCAGACTGGGGCTGCGCATGGGCGCAGACTGGGGCTGCGCATGCGTGCAGACTGGGGCTGCGCAGGGGCGCAGACTGGGGCTGCGCATGAGCGCAGGCTGGGGCTGCGCAGGGGCGCAGACTGGGGCTGCGCATGTGCGCAGACTGGGGCTGCGCAGGGGCGCAGGCTGGGGCTGCGCAGGGGCGCAGACTGGGGCTGCGCAGGGGCGCAGACTGGGGCTGCGCAGGAGCGCAGACTGGGGCTGCGCAGGGGCGCAGACTGGGGCTGCGCAGGGGCGCAGACTGGGGCTGCGCAGGGGCGCAGACTGGGGCTGCGCAGGAGCGCAGACTGGGGCTGCGCAGGGGCGCAGACTGGGGCTGCGCATGGGCGCAGACTGGGGCTACGCAGGGGCGCAGACTGGGGCTGCGCACGGCCGCAGACTGGGGCTGCGCAGGGGCGCAGACTGGGGCTGCGCAGGAGCGCAGACTGGGGCTGCGCAGGGGCGCAGACTGGGGCTGCGCACGGGCGCAGACTGGGGCTGCGTACGGGCGCAGACTGGGGTTACGCAGGGGCGCAGACTGGGGCTGCGCAGGGGCGCAGACTGGGGCTGCGCAGGGGCGCAGACTGGGGCTGCGCAGGGGCGCAGACTGGGGCTGCGCAGGGGCGCAGGCTGGGGCTGCGCAGGGGCGCAGGCTGGGGCTGCGCAGGGGCGCAGACTGGGGCTGCGCAGGGGCGCAGACTGGGGCTGCGCAGGAGCGCAGACTGGAGCTGCGCAGGGGCGCAGACTGGGGCTGCGCAGGAGCGCAGACTGGGGCTGCGCATGGGCGCAGACTGGGGCTGCGCAGGGGCGCAGACTGGGGCTGCGCAGGGGCGCAGACTGGGGCTGCGCAGGGGCGCAGACTGGGGCTGCGCAGGGGCGCGGACTGGGGCTGTGCAGGGGCGCAGACTGGGGCTGCGCAGGGGCGCAGACTGGGGCTGCGCAGGAGCGCAGACTGGGGCTGCGCAGGGGCGCAGACTGGGGCTGCGCAGGGGCGCAGACTGGGGCTGCGCATGGGCGCAGACTGGGGCTGCGCATGGGCACAGACTGGGGCTGCGCATGCGTGTAGACTGGGGCTGCGCAGGGGCGCAGACTGGGGCTGTGCAGGGGCGCAGACTGGGGCTGCGCATGAGCGCAGGCTGGGGCTGCGCAGGGGCGCAGACTGGGGCTGCGCAGGGGCGCAGACTGGGGCTGCGCAGGAGCGCAGACTGGGGCTGCACAGGGGCGCAGACTGGGGCTGCGCATGTGCGCAGACTGGGGCTGCGAAGGAGCGCAGACTGGGGCTGCGCAGGGGCGCAGACTGGGGCTGCGCAGGGGCGCAGACTGGGGCTGCGCAGGAGCGCAGACTGGGGCTGCGCAGGGGCGCAGACTGGGGCTGCGCAGGGGCGCAGACTGGGGCTGCGCAGGGGCGCAGACTGGGGCTACGCAGGGGCGCAGACTGGGGCTGCGCAGGGGCGCAGACTAGGGCTGCGCAGGGGCGCAGACTGGGGCTGCGCAGGAGCGCAGACTGGGGCTGCGCAGGGGCGCAGACTGGGGCTGCGCAGGGGCGCAGACTGGGGCTGCGCAGGAGCGCAGACTGGGGCTGCGCACGGGCGCAGACTGGGGCTGCGTACGGGCGCAGACTGGGGCTACGCAGGGGCGCAGACTCGGGTTACGCAGGGGCGCAGACTGGGGCTGCGCAGGGGCGCAGACTGGGGCTGCGCAGGGGCGCAGACTGGGGCTACGCAGGGGCGCAGACTGGGGCTGCGCAGGGGCGCAGACTGGGGCTGCGCAGGGGCGCAGGCTGGGGCTGCGCAGGGGCGCAGACTGGGGCTGCGCAGGGGCGCAGACTGGGGCTGCGCATGTGCGCAGACTGGGGCTGCGCAGGGGCGCAGGCTGGGGCTGCGCAGGGGCGCAGACTGGGGCTGCGCAGGGGCGCAGACTGGGGCTGCGCAGGTGCGCAGACTGGGGCTGCGCAGGAGCGCAGACTGGGGCTGCGCAGGGGCGCAGACTGGGGCTGCGCAGGGGCGCAGACTGGGGCTGCGCAGGGGCGCAGACTGGGGCTGCGCAGGGGCGCAGACTGGGGCTGCGCAGGGGCGCAGACTGGGGCTGCGCAGGGGCGCAGACTGGGGCTGCGCAGGGGCGCAGACTGGGGCTGCGCAGGGGCGCAGACTGGGGCTACGCAGGGGCGCAGACTGGGGCTACGCAGGGGCGCAGACTGGGGCTGCGCAGGGGCGCAGACTGGGGCTGCGCAGGGGCGCAGACTGGGGCTGCGCAGGGGCGCAGACTGGGGCTGCGCAGGGGCGCAGGCTGGGGCTGCGCAGGGGCGCAGGCTGGGGCTGCGCAGGGGCGCAGACTGGGGCTGCGCAGGGGCGCAGACTGGGGCTGCGCAGGGGCGCAGACTGGGGCTGCGCACCGGCGCAGACTGGGGCTGCGCAGGGGCGCAGACTGGGGCTGCGCAGGGGCGCAGACTGGGGCTGCGCAGGAGCGCAGACTGGAGCTGCGCAGGGGCGCAGACTGGGGCTGCGCAGGGGCGCAGGCTGGGGCTGCGCAAGGGGCGCAGACTGGGGCTGCGCAGGGGCGCAGACTGGGGCTGCGCAGGGGCGCAGACTGGGGCTGCGCATGGGCGCAGACTGGGGCTGCGCATGAGCGCAGACTGGGGCTGCGCAGGAGCGCAGACTGGGGCTGCGCAGGGGCGCAGACTGGGGCTACGCAGGGGCGCAGGCTGGGGCTGCGCAGGGGCGCAGACTGGGGCTACGCAGGGGCGCAGACTGGGGCTACGCAGGAGCGCAGACTGGGGCTGCGCAGGGGCGCAGACTGGGGCTGCGCAGGGGCGCAGACTGGGGCTGCGCAGGGGCGCAGACTGGGGCTGCGCAGGGGCGCAGACTGGGGCTGCGCATGAGTGCAGACTGGGGCTGCGCAGGGGCGCAGACTGGGGCTGCGCAGGGGCGCAGACTGGGGCTGCGCAGGGGCGCAGACTGGGGCTACGCAGGGGCGCAGACTGGGGCTGCGCAAGGGGCGCAGACTGGGGCTGCGCAGGGGCGCAGACTGGGGCTGCGCAGGGGCGCAGACTGGGGCTGCGCAGGGGCGCAGACTGGGGCTACGCAGGGGCACAGGCTGGGGCTGCGCAGGGGCGCAGACTGGGGCTACGCAGGGGCGCAGACTGGGGCTGCGCAGGGGCGCAGACCGGGGCTGCGCATGGGCGCAGACTGGGGCTGCGCAGGAGCGCAGACTGGGGCTGCGCAGGGGCGCAGACTGGGGCTGCGCAGGGGCGCAGACTGGGGCTGCGCATGAGCGCAGACTGGGGCAGCGCAGGGTCGCAGACTGGGGCTGCGCAGGGGCGCAGACTGGGGCTGCGCAGTGCAGTGCAGGAGGGGGGGGGGGGCGCCTCACCACAGGCTTTTGGCGACCCCCCCAGGCGCCGGGCTCCTCACCAGGAGGTTATTGGGGCCCGGCCCAGCGTGTGCGCGAGGGCCTCACCACAGGCTTTTGGCCCCGCGCTGTCGGGGGGGGGCGCGCCGGGGGGCCGCTCAGGCTGGTTCCCCCCGGGGCTGGCTCAGTTGTGCATGGAGCATGTGCGCAGACTGGGGCTGCGCAGGGGCGCAGACTGAGGCTGCGCAGGGGCGCAGACTGGGGCTGAGCAGGGGCGCAGACTGGGGCTGCGCAGGGGCGCAGACTGGGGCTGCGAAGGAGCGCAGACTGGGGCTGCGCAGGGGCGCAGACTGGGGCTGCGCAGGAGCGCAGACTGGGGCTGCGCAGGGGCGCAGACTGGGGCTGCGCAGGAGCGCAGACTGGGGCTGCGCATGGGCGCAGACTGGGGCTGCGCATGGGCGCAGACTGGGGCTGCGCATGCGTGCAGACTGGGGCTGCGCAGGGGCGCAGACTGGGGCTGCGCATGAGCGCAGACTGGGGCTGCGCAGGGGCGCAGACTGGGGCTGCGCAGGGGCGCAGACTGGGGCTGCGCATGGGCGCAGACTGGGGCTGCGCATGCGTGCAGACTGGGGCTGCGCAGGGGCGCAGACTGGGGCCGCGCATGAGCGCAGGCTGGGGCTGCGCAGGGGCGCAGACTGGGGCTGCGCAGGGGCGCAGACTGGGGCTGCGCAGGGGCGCAGACTGGGGCTGCGCATGTGCGCAGACTGGGGCTGCGCAGGGGCGCAGGCTGGGGCTGCGCAGGGGCGCAGACTGGGGCTGCGCATGAGCGCAGGCTGGGGCTGCGCAGGGGCGCAGACTGGGGCCGAGCAGGGGCGCAGACTGGGGCTGCGCAGGGGCGCAGGCTGGGGCTGCGCAGGGGCGCAGACTGGGGCTGCGCAGGGGCGCAGACTGGGGCTGCGCATGGGCGCAGACTGGGGCTGCGCAGGGGCGCAGACTGGGGCTGCGCAGGGGCGCAGACTGGGGCTGCGCAGGGGCGCAGACTGGGGCTGCGCACGGGCGCAGACTGGGGCTGCGCATGAGCGCAGGCTGGGGCTGCGCATGAGCGCAGACTGGGGCTGCGCACCGGCGCAGACTGGGGCTGCGCAGGGGCGCAGACTGGGGCTGCGCAGGGGCGCAGACTGGGGCTGCGCAGGGGCGCAGACTGGGGCTGCGCATGGGCGCAGACCGGGGCTGCGCAGGGGCGCAGACTGGGGCTGCGCAGGGGCGCAGACTGGGGCTGCGCATGTGCGAAGACTGGGGCTGCGCAGGGGCGCAGACTGGGGCTGCGCAGGGGCGCAGACTGGGGCTGCGCATGGGCGCAGACTGGGGCTGCGCATGCGTGCAGACTGGGGCTGCGCAGGGGCGCAGACTGGGGCCGCGCATGAGCGCAGGCTGGGGCTGCGCAGGGGCGCAGACTGGGGCTGAGCAGGGGCGCAGACTGGGGCTGCGCAGGGGCGCAGACTGGGGCTGCGCATGTGCGCAGACTGGGGCTGCGCAGGGGCGCAGGCTGGGGCTGCGCAGGGGCGCAGACTGGGGCTGCGCATGAGCGCAGGCTGGGGCTGCGCAGGGGCGCAGACTGGGGCCGAGCAGGGGCGCAGACTGGGGCTGCGCAGGGGCGCAGGCTGGGGCTGCGCAGGGGCGCAGACTGGGGCTGCGCAGGGGCGCAGACTGGGGCTGCGCATGGGCGCAGACTGGGGCTGCGCAGGGGCGCAGACTGGGGCTGCGCAGGGGCGCAGACTGGGGCTGCGCAGGGGCGCAGACTGGGGCTGCGCACGGGCGCAGACTGGGGCTGCGCATGAGCGCAGGCTGGGGCTGCGCATGAGCGCAGACTGGGGCTGCGCACCGGCGCAGACTGGGGCTGCGCACCGGCGCAGACTGGGGCTGCGCAGGGGCGCAGACTGGGGCTGCGCAGGGGCGCAGACTGGGGCTGCGCATGGGCGCAGACTGGGGCTGCGCAGGGGCGCAGACTGGGGCTGCGCAGGGGCGCAGACTGGGGCTGCGCATGTGCGCAGACTGGGGCTGCGCAGGGGCGCAGACTGGGGCTGCGCAGGGGCGCAGACTGGGGCTGCGAAGGGGCGCAGACTGGGGCTGCGCACGGGCGCAGTCTGCGCAGTGGCGCAGACTGGGGCTGCACAGGGGCGCAGACTGGGGCTGCGCAGGGGCGCAGACTGGGGCTGCGCAGGGGCGCAGACTGGGGCTGCGCATGAGAGCAGACTGGGGCTGCGCATGTGCGCAGACTGGGGCTGCGCAGGGGCGCAGACTGGGGCTGCGCACGGGCGCAGACTGGGGCTGCGCACGGGCGCAGACTGGGGCTGAGCAGGGGCGCAGACTGGGGCTGCGCAGGGGCGCAGACTGGGGCTGCGCAGGCGCGCAGACTGGGGCTGCGCAGGAGCGCAGACTGGGGCTGCGCAGGGGCGCAGACTGGGGCTGCGCAGGAGCGCAGACTGAGGCTGAGCATGGGCGCAGACTGGGGCTGCGCATGGGCGCAGACTGGGGCTGCGCATGCGTGCAGACTGGGGCTGCGCAGGGGCGCAGACTGAGGCTGCGCATGAGCGCAGGCTGGGGCTGCGCAGGGGCGCAGACTGGGGCTGCGCATGGGCGCAGACTGGGGCTGCGCAGGGGCGCAGACTGGGGCTGCGCATGTGCGCAGACTGGGGCTGCGCAGGGGCGCAGGCTGGGGCTGCGCAGGGGCGCAGACTGGGGCTGCGCAGGAGCGCAGACTGGGGCTGCGCAGGGGCGCAGACTGGGGCTGCGCAGGGGCGCAGACTGGGGCTACGCAGGGGCGCAGACTGGGGCTGCGCAGGGGCGCAGGCTGGGGCTGCGCATGTGCGCAGACTGGGGCTGCGCAGGGGCGCAGACTGGGGCTGCGCAGGGGCGCAGACTGGGGCTGCGCAGGGGCGCAGACTGGGGCTGCGCAGGAGCGCAGACTGGGGCTGCGCAGGGGCGCAGACTGGGGCTGCGCACGGGCGCAGACTGGGGCTGCGTACGGGCGCAGACTGGGGTTACGCAGGGGCGCAGACTGGGGCTGCGCAGGGGCGCAGACTGGGGCTGCGCAGGGGCGCAGACTGGGGCTGCGCAGGGGCGCAGGCTGGGGCTGCGCAGGGGCGCAGGCTGGGGCTGCGCAGGGGCGCAGACTGGGGCTGCGCAGGGGCGCAGACTGGGGCTGCGCAGGAGCGCAGACTGGAGCTGCGCAGGGGCGCAGACTGGGGCTGCGCAGGAGCGCAGACTGGGGCTGCGCAGGGGCGCAGACTGGGGCTGCGCAGGGGCGCAGACTGGGGCTGCGCAGGGGCGCAGACTGGGGCTGCGCAGGGGCGCAGGCTGGGGCTGCGCAGGGGCGCAGACTGGGGCTGCGCAGGGGCGCGGACTGGGGCTGTGCAGGGGCGCAGACTGGGGCTGCGCAGGGGCGCAGACTGGGGCTGCGCAGGGGCGCAGACTGGGGCAGCGCAGGGGCGCAGACTGGGGCTGCGCATGGGCGCAGACTGGGGCAGTGCAGTGCAGGAGGGGGGGGGGGGGCGCCTCACCACAGGCTTTTGGCGACCCCCCCAGGCGCCGGGCTCCTCACCAGGAGGTTATTGGGGCCCGGGCCAGCGTGTGCGCGAGGGCCTCACCACAGGCTTTTGGCCCCGCGCTGTCGGGGGGGGGCGCGCCGGGGGGCCGTTCAGGCTGGTTCCCCCCGGGGCTGGCTCAGTTGTGCATGGCCACAGGCCAGCAGAGGCTGTTTCCTACGGGGCTCATGTCGGTTCATGGCCCAGGGCGCATGGGGGAGGGTCCCAACTCTCGCCCCCGGAGGTTCTTGCTGGCTGTCCCTGGGGGGGGGGGGGCATGCGGTTTCGAGTGTTCTGGGAAGCGAGCTACCTCCCATGGCAAAACCCAGGCGGCCTCTTCGCGCTGGGGAACCTCCGCGGGGAGAGGGTGTGGAGAGGGTGTGGAGGGTTGTGGAAGAGGGTGTAGAGGGTTGTGGGAGAGGGTGTGGAGGGTTGTGGGAGAGGGTGTAGAGGGTTGTGGGAGAGGGTGTGGAGGGTTGTGGGAGAGGGTGTGGAGGGTTGTGGGAGAGGGTGTAGAGGGTTGTGGGAGAGGGTGTGGAGGGTTGTGGGAGAGGGTGTGGAGGGTTGTGGGAGAGGGTGTAGAGGGTTGTGGGAGAGGGTGTAGAGGGTTGTGGGAGAGGGTGTAGAGGGTTGTGGGAGAGGTTGTAGAGGGTTGTCGGAGAGGTTCAGGTTCAGGTTCAGGACGACCTGCCCGAGGCTCCAGCACAGCCGGAGGGGGACCCAGAAAACGAGGGGCTCCCAACCGCCACAAGGCGGCTTACTCGGTCCCGCCTGGAAAGGTCGAAGCGGGCGGGACCCCGAGCCACCGGGGGCCGACACTTGCCGAGTTTCGGGGGGGGGGGGTCCGCATGTGGTGTGGGCGGCGGCGCGAGGGCTGTAGGGGGCTCACGTGCGCAGGGGCGTCAGTGTGCCGCCGGCGTCGGCCTGGACGGTGTTGGTGAGGGTGCTGCCGGCAAGGCACAACGGGGTCCGCGAAGTGCCGCCGCTTCACGCCTTGCCCCAACAGGGGCGCAGACTGGGGCTGCGCAGGGGCGCAGACTGGGGCTGCGCAGGGGCGCAGACTGGGGCTGCGCAGGGGCGCAGACTGGGGCTGCGCAGGGGCGCAGGCTGGGGCTGCGCAGGGGCGCAGGCTGGGGCTGCGCAGGGGCGCAGACTGGGGCTGCGCAGGGGCGCAGACTGGGGCTGCGCAGGGGCGCAGACTGGGGCTGCGCAGGGGCGCAGACTGGGGCTGCGCAGGGGCGCAGACTGGGGCTGCGCAGGGGCGCAGACTGGGGCTGCGCATGAGAGCAGGCTGGGGCTGCGCAGGGGCGCATACTGGGGCTGCGCAGGGGCGCAGACTGGGGCTGCGCAGGGGCGCAGGCTGGGGCTGCGCAGGGGCGCAGACTGGGGCTGCGCAGGGGCGCAGACTGGGGCTGCGCAGGAGCGCAGACTGGGGCTGCGCAGGGGCGCAGACTGGGTCTGCGCAGGGGCGCAGACTGGGGCTGCGCAGGGGCGCAGACTGGGGCTGCGCAGGGGCGCAGACTGGGGCTGCGCAGGGGTGCAGACTGGGGCTGTGCAGGGGCGCAGGCTGGGCCTGCGCACGGGCGCAGACTGGGGCTGCGCAGGGGCGCAGACTGGGGCTGCGCAGGCGCGCAGACTGGGGCTGCGCAGGAGCGCAGACTGGGGCTGCGCAGGGGCGCAGACTGGGGCTGCGCAGGGGCGCAGACTGGGGCTGCGCAGGAGCGCAGACTGGGGCTGCGCAGGCGCGCAGACTGGGGCTGCGCAGGGGCGCAGACTGGGGCTGCGCAGGGGCGCAGACTGGGGCTGCGCAGGGGCGCAGACTGGGGCTGCGCAGGGGCGCAGACTGGGGCTGCGCATGGGCGCAGACTGGGGCTGCGCAGGGGCGCAGACTGGGGCTGCGCAGGGGCGCAGACTGGGGCTGCGCATGTGCGCAGACTGGGGCTGCGCAGGGGCGCAGACTGGGGCTGCGCAGGGGCGCAGACTGGGGCTGCGCAGGGGCGCAGACTGGGGCTGCGCAGGGGCGCAGACTGGGGCTGCGCACGGGCGCAGTCTGCGCAGTGGCGCAGACTGCGGCTGCGCAGGTGCGCAGACTGGAGCTGCGCAGGGGCGCAGACTGGGGCTGCGCAGGGGCGCGGACTGGGGCTGCGCAGGAGCGCAGACTGGGGCTGAGCAGGGGCGCAGACTGGGGCTGTGCAGGGGCGCAGACTGGGGCTGCGCAGGCGCGCAGACTGGGGCTGCGCAGGAGCGCAGACTGGGGCTGCGCAGGGGCGCAGACTGGGGCTGCGCAGGGGCGCAGACTGGGGCTGCGCATGGGCGCAGACTGGGGCTGCGCATGCGTGCAGACTGGGGCTGCGCAGGGGCGCAGACTGGGGCCGCGCATGAGCGCAGGCTGGGGCTGCGCAGGGGCGCAGACTGGGGCTGCGCAGGGGCGCAGACTGGGGCTGCGCAGGGGCGCAGACTGGGGCTGCGCATGTGCGCAGACTGGGGCTGCGCAGGGGCGCAGGCTGGGGCTGCGCAGGGGCGCAGACTGGGGCTGCGCATGAGCGCAGGCTGGGGCTGCGCAGGGGCGCAGACTGGGGCCGAGCAGGGGCGCAGACTGGGGCTGCGCAGGGGCGCAGGCTGGGGCTGCGCAGGGGCGCAGACTGGGGCTGCGCAGGGGCGCAGACTGGGGCTGCGCATGGGCGCAGACTGGGGCTGCGCAGGGGCGCAGACTGGGGCTGCGCAGGGGCGCAGACTGGGGCTGCGCAGGGGCGCAGACTGGGGCTGCGCACGGGCGCAGACTGGGGCTGCGCATGAGCGCAGGCTGGGGCTGCGCATGAGCGCAGACTGGGGCTGCGCACCGGCGCAGACTGGGGCTGCGCAGGGGCGCAGACTGGGGCTGCGCAGGGGCGCAGACTGGGGCTGCGCAGGGGCGCAGACTGGGGCTGCGCATGGGCGCAGACCGGGGCTGCGCAGGGGCGCAGACTGGGGCTGCGCAGGGGCGCAGACTGGGGCTGCGCATGTGCGAAGACTGGGGCTGCGCAGGGGCGCAGACTGGGGCTGCGCAGGGGCGCAGACTGGGGCTGCGCATGGGCGCAGACTGGGGCTGCGCATGCGTGCAGACTGGGGCTGCGCAGGGGCGCAGACTGGGGCCGCGCATGAGCGCAGGCTGGGGCTGCGCAGGGGCGCAGACTGGGGCTGAGCAGGGGCGCAGACTGGGGCTGCGCAGGGGCGCAGACTGGGGCTGCGCATGTGCGCAGACTGGGGCTGCGCAGGGGCGCAGGCTGGGGCTGCGCAGGGGCGCAGACTGGGGCTGCGCATGAGCGCAGGCTGGGGCTGCGCAGGGGCGCAGACTGGGGCCGAGCAGGGGCGCAGACTGGGGCTGCGCAGGGGCGCAGGCTGGGGCTGCGCAGGGGCGCAGACTGGGGCTGCGCAGGGGCGCAGACTGGGGCTGCGCATGGGCGCAGACTGGGGCTGCGCAGGGGCGCAGACTGGGGCTGCGCAGGGGCGCAGACTGGGGCTGCGCAGGGGCGCAGACTGGGGCTGCGCACGGGCGCAGACTGGGGCTGCGCATGAGCGCAGGCTGGGGCTGCGCATGAGCGCAGACTGGGGCTGCGCACCGGCGCAGACTGGGGCTGCGCACCGGCGCAGACTGGGGCTGCGCAGGGGCGCAGACTGGGGCTGCGCAGGGGCGCAGACTGGGGCTGCGCATGGGCGCAGACTGGGGCTGCGCAGGGGCGCAGACTGGGGCTGCGCAGGGGCGCAGACTGGGGCTGCGCATGTGCGCAGACTGGGGCTGCGCAGGGGCGCAGACTGGGGCTGCGCAGGGGCGCAGACTGGGGCTGCGAAGGGGCGCAGACTGGGGCTGCGCACGGGCGCAGTCTGCGCAGTGGCGCAGACTGGGGCTGCACAGGGGCGCAGACTGGGGCTGCGCAGGGGCGCAGACTGGGGCTGCGCAGGGGCGCAGACTGGGGCTGCGCATGAGAGCAGACTGGGGCTGCGCATGTGCGCAGACTGGGGCTGCGCAGGGGCGCAGACTGGGGCTGCGCACGGGCGCAGACTGGGGCTGCGCACGGGCGCAGACTGGGGCTGAGCAGGGGCGCAGACTGGGGCTGCGCAGGGGCGCAGACTGGGGCTGCGCAGGCGCGCAGACTGGGGCTGCGCAGGAGCGCAGACTGGGGCTGCGCAGGGGCGCAGACTGGGGCTGCGCAGGAGCGCAGACTGAGGCTGAGCATGGGCGCAGACTGGGGCTGCGCATGGGCGCAGACTGGGGCTGCGCATGCGTGCAGACTGGGGCTGCGCAGGGGCGCAGACTGAGGCTGCGCATGAGCGCAGGCTGGGGCTGCGCAGGGGCGCAGACTGGGGCTGCGCATGGGCGCAGACTGGGGCTGCGCAGGGGCGCAGACTGGGGCTGCGCATGTGCGCAGACTGGGGCTGCGCAGGGGCGCAGGCTGGGGCTGCGCAGGTGCGCAGACTGGGGCTGCGCAGGAGCGCAGACTGGGGCTGCGCAGGGGCGCAGACTGGGGCTGCGCAGGGGCGCAGACTGGGGCTACGCAGGGGCGCAGACTGGGGCTGCGCAGGGGCGCAGGCTGGGGCTGCGCATGTGCGCAGACTGGGGCTGCGCAGGGGCGCAGACTGGGGCTGCGCAGGGGCGCAGACTGGGGCTGCGCAGGGGCGCAGACTGGGGCTGCGCAGGAGCGCAGACTGGGGCTGCGCAGGGGCGCAGACTGGGGCTGCGCACGGGCGCAGACTGGGGCTGCGTACGGGCGCAGACTGGGGTTACGCAGGGGCGCAGACTGGGGCTGCGCAGGGGCGCAGACTGGGGCTGCGCAGGGGCGCAGACTGGGGCTGCGCAGGGGCGCAGGCTGGGGCTGCGCAGGGGCGCAGGCTGGGGCTGCGCAGGGGCGCAGACTGGGGCTGCGCAGGGGCGCAGACTGGGGCTGCGCAGGAGCGCAGACTGGAGCTGCGCAGGGGCGCAGACTGGGGCTGCGCAGGAGCGCAGACTGGGGCTGCGCAGGGGCGCAGACTGGGGCTGCGCAGGGGCGCAGACTGGGGCTGCGCAGGGGCGCAGACTGGGGCTGCGCAGGGGCGCAGGCTGGGGCTGCGCAGGGGCGCAGACTGGGGCTGCGCAGGGGCGCGGACTGGGGCTGTGCAGGGGCGCAGACTGGGGCTGCGCAGGGGCGCAGACTGGGGCTGCGCAGGGGCGCAGACTGGGGCTGCGCAGGGGCGCAGACTGGGGCAGCGCAGGGGCGCAGACTGGGGCTGCGCATGGGCGCAGACTGGGGCAGTGCAGTGCAGGAGGGGGGGGGGGGGCGCCTCACCACAGGCTTTTGGCGACCCCCCCAGGCGCCGGGCTCCTCACCAGGAGGTTATTGGGGCCCGGGCCAGCGTGTGCGCGAGGGCCTCACCACAGGCTTTTGGCCCCGCGCTGTCGGGGGGGGGCGCGCCGGGGGGCCGTTCAGGCTGGTTCCCCCCGGGGCTGGCTCAGTTGTGCATGGCCACAGGCCAGCAGAGGCTGTTTCCTACGGGGCTCATGTCGGTTCATGGCCCAGGGCGCATGGGGGAGGGTCCCAACTCTCGCCCCCGGAGGTTCTTGCTGGCTGTCCCTGGGGGGGGGGGGGCATGCGGTTTCGAGTGTTCTGGGAAGCGAGCTACCTCCCATGGCAAAACCCAGGCGGCCTCTTCGCGCTGGGGAACCTCCGCGGGGAGAGGGTGTGGAGAGGGTGTGGAGGGTTGTGGAAGAGGGTGTAGAGGGTTGTGGGAGAGGGTGTGGAGGGTTGTGGGAGAGGGTGTAGAGGGTTGTGGGAGAGGGTGTGGAGGGTTGTGGGAGAGGGTGTGGAGGGTTGTGGGAGAGGGTGTAGAGGGTTGTGGGAGAGGGTGTAGAGGGTTGTGGGAGAGGGTGTAGAGGGTTGTGGGAGAGGGTGTGGAGGGTTGTGGGAGAGGGTGTAGAGGGTTGTGGGAGAGGGTGTAGAGGGTTGTGGGAGAGGGTGTGGAGGGTTGTGGGAGAGGGTGTGGAGGGTTGTGGGAGAGGGTGTAGAGGGTTGTGGGAGAGGGTGTAGAGGGTTGTGGGAGAGGGTGTAGAGGGTTGTGGGAGAGGGTGTGGAGGGTTGTGGGAGAGGGTGTGGAGGGTTGTAGGAGAGGGTGTAGAGGGTTGTGGGAGAGGGTGTGGAGGGTTGTGGGAGAGGGTGTAGAGGGTTGTGGGAGAGGGTGTGGAGGGTTGTGGGAGAGGGTGTGGAGGGTTGTGGGAGAGGGTGTAGAGGGTTGTGGGAGAGGGTGTGGAGGGCTGTGGGAGAGGGTGTGGAGGGTTGTGGGAGAGGGTGTAGAGGGTTGTGGGAGAGGGTGCAGAGGGATGTGGGAGAGGGTGTGGAGGGTTGTGGGAGAGGGTGTGGAGGGTTGTGGGAGAGGGTGTAGAGGGTTGTGGGAGAGGGTGTGGAGGGTTGTGGGAGAGGGTGTAGAGGGTTGTGGGAGAGGGTGTGGAGGGTTGTGGGAGAGGGTGTGGAGGGTTGTAGGAGAGGGTGTAGAGGGTTGTGGGAGAGGGTGTGGAGGGTTGTGGGAGAGGGTGTAGAGGGTTGTGGGAGAGGGTTTGGAGGGTTGTGGGAGAGGGTGTGGAGGGTTGTGGGAGAGGGTGCAGAGGGATGTGGGAGAGGGTGTGGAGGGTTGTGGGAGAGGGTGTGGAGGGTTGTGGGAGAGGGTGTAGAGGGTTGTGGGAGAGGGTGTGGAGGGTTGTGGGAGAGGGTGTGGAGGGTTGTGGGAGAGGGTGTAGAGGGTTGTGGGAGAGGGTGTGGAGGGTTGTAGGAGAGGGTGTAGAGGGTTGTGGGAGAGGGTGTGGAGGGTTGTGGGAGAGGGTGTAGAGGGTTGTGGGAGAGGGTGTGGGGGGTTGTGGGAGAGGGTGTAGAGCGTTGTGGGAGAGGGTGTAGAGGGTTGTGGGAGAGGGTGTGGAGGGTTGTGGGAGAGGGTGTAGAGGGTTGTGGGAGAGGGTGTAGAGGGTTGTGGGAGAGGGTGTAGAGGGTTGTGGGAGAGGGTGTGGAGGGTTGTGGGAGAGGGTGTGGAGGGTTGTGGGAGAGGGTGTAGAGGGTTGTGGGAGAGGGTGTAGAGGGTTGTGGGAGAGGGTGTGGAGGGTTGTGGGAGAGGGTGTAGAGGGTTGTGGGAGAGGGTGTAGAGGGTTGTGGGAGAGGGTGTGGAGGGTTGTGGGAGATTGTCCCACGGTGTCTGCGTAACCGCTTTACCTGCCACAGCGACGGTGCGGAACTGTGGCGCAACGCGCCCAATTCCATGTGCTCGGCCATTGACACATAAATCGACCATCAGCTCATCGGACATCTCAGATACGTACAGACGTTGGGGGGCGGGAGAGGGAGGCGGGGCGATGGAGGGCTGCGGGGCAGCCGGACGCAGGGTGCACGCACACCTGCCGCAGTGAGTCCGCCCGGTCCCCGTCGTCGTCCAGCCACAACAAGATCAGCGCCCCCTGCCGCGTCAAGACGAAGCGGAACGGCCGCAGCCGCAGCGGGAGATACCCCTGGGCCACAGCCCGGGCCTGCACACGCTCCTCCGCCGCCGCCTGCAGGGCCGGAGGGAGGCTGCCGCCCACCCCCCACACCACTGGGCCCCGCACAACGGCGCCCGGTCGTCCGCCGCTGCGTCGCCCTCCCCTTGGCACACCCTCGGCAGATGAGCAGATATGTCCGTTTCCGCGCGTATACACGTACTCCCCCCCCCCCTTGTGCAAGCACCAGGAAGGTCAGGAAAGTGACAGTCAGACCGGGTCCTGGTGCCTAGACAAGGCAGTGCTAGCGCCTTTGGGGCAGGCTTTGGAATGGGTTTTTTTGGAAAATCACACCCAAACAAAGAGCAGGGGGGTGCAGTGCCAAGCAGAATGTTGTTATGAGCAGGAGGACTCATCACAAGCACGACACAGCCCC
The DNA here is from genome assembly GCA_964036045.1 of Eutreptiella sp. 'Long Island Sound 2002'. Lineage (NCBI taxonomy): Eukaryota > Euglenozoa > Euglenophyceae > Eutreptiales > Eutreptiaceae > Eutreptiella > Eutreptiella sp. 'Long Island Sound 2002'. Next base: position 38,491,339 of record OZ038386.1, read on the forward strand.
TCTGGCCCTCTACAACCGGCACACAATCACGCGCTGCCTACTTTCTGACCATAAAAACGGTGGTCAGACAATTCGGTAAAAGTCACGGTCAGACCGGGTCCCGGTGCTTAGACAAGGCGGTGCTTGCGCAGGGGAGGGGGTGGGGGGTATACCTTTAGTCTGTAGGCACTGTGCATTGTTTGTAGACCCTGTGCACATTCATGTTTACCCACAAGAAGACGCGGCCTGCTCATCACAGACACGGTCGGCATGTGGTAGACGCGAAGAGACGATACTCGGCCCCCTTCCCCAAAAAAACGGTCCGCTAACGGCGTTTACCCGCGCACAAGGGCATGCGCGCGCGCACACGCGTGCCCCTGTACCTGACGCAGGCGCGTACACGTGCAGCCCTCACAGAGGGGCACGCGCCACGGCAGCCCCCGCAGACCCGCGGAACTCCGTGACACGGTCGCGCGGGCATTCAATGATTCGTGATGGAAAGCATATGTTCGGTTTCTTTTTCTTGCATTTGTGGGTATGGGGGGCGGTTGTTGACCGTCCCCCCCTTTGCCCCCCCCCCCCCCCTCTCATACCGCTAGCCTTGCAAAGTGGGCTCCGGGCGCAAGGCAAAGACCCCCATTGGGTCGTGGCGCGTCCGGGAGGGCGCGGGGCTATGGTCAACGGCAGCGGGGCCCCGCGCAGCCGCTTCCCGCCGGCCCCGGGGCCGTTGGCCGACGGCCTTGCGCTAGACGCCCGATGGCCTAGGCCACCGACCGCCACAACACCGCCACCACCACTGCACCCCCCCCGGCCCCCCGATGGGGGGGGCCAGCCCCCCCACCCCTGCACCGCCCCATGCGCCTTCCGGCCATGCACCGCTGCGCCACCACGCCCCCAGGCCCGCCACGCTGGCACACCCATGCGCCTGCAACACCCCCCCCCCCCGAGGGATGTATTTGAAGGGGGAGCGAGGCATCTGCCTTTTCAAGTCCTGGACGCTAGTGCGATCGAGGGGATTAGGGGGTTAATGGGTGAGAGCTCATCCATATACACAGTTGAATACAGATGTATAAGGCCCTTACCCCCCCTGCCCCCCCCCCCAAGCGTATCGCGGCGCGACGGAAGGACCTGGGCCCCCATTCTACGTGGGAGGTTAGAAGGGGGAGGGGGGGGTTTGGCAAGGACCCCCCCCTCCTCCCAGGGTCCCCCTATGGTCCCCGCCAAAGGCGGGCCCAAAAATTTGAAGCTCAAATCCACTTGGCACCGAAGGCGTCGAAGGAAAATTTTGGCTGTCAGCCTCAAACATTGGAAGGGGAGGGGGGGGGGGGTCCAGGGGGGGGTACCCCCCCCCCTCCTGCGGTGTACGGCCGTTCTAATACATCACTGCCCCCAACCGCGCGCCGGGTGTCCTGCCCCACGAGTGCAATACTACTCAGCCCTCCACCACCCGCACCCTTTGGCTGCCCACCCCCCATCCACCACTGCACTGTTACCCCCCCCCCCCCCATCGCCCCCCCCGGATCCCACCACTGCACAACCCCACGACACCACCGATCCACCGATGCACCGGCCCTTTTGGCACGAAGGCAACGCCTTGCCCACGACCAGTGGCCCTGTTTGACGGGGGGTGCCCTGGCACTTTGAGGCGCAGGGCATGTCTGGCGTTGGGGGGGGGGGGGTCTGGGGGACGAGTGAGAGTCAGGGACGGAGGCGTGCGGCTTGTGGCTGCAAGTGCCTGCCCGGCGATGGGGTGGCGGGCGGCGGGCGATGCTGCGGGGGCCGGGCGCCATGTGGCCACAATGCGGCGAGGGCATTGGCAGAAGCCCCGCCCCCCCCAAAAAAAACAACGGCCAATGAGGGGCCTGGGGACGCCGACGGCCGGTGGTCATTCACGTCCAGAGGGGGGCAAGGTTTGCCCGGCGCGCACCCGGCGCGTTACCTTTGTATTAAGTATCTTATCTCCAGCCCCAAGTGGATCCTCACCTTGGGAAGTCCCTCAAGTAGACCGCACTAGACCGCAAACCTTCCCTGCAAGGCACGTTGCATAAGCCGAAATATGAGAATTCAACAACACAAAATGTCACTCCCACCTCTTCCAACCACCGCCCTAGCCATCGTCATAAACTGGGTGCAATGGATGGGCCAGATTCTTAGACACGGCGAGAGGGTACTCCAAACTGTATGGTGAGGGGGGGGCAAAAACAGTTACGGGTGGGGAATGGTCAAAAAAAGATGGCCGGCGCGTGACCGGCGCGCTAACGCTCCCCCAGGGGCACGCAGCCCGTGCCGGTCCCGTCGGAGGTTCTGTGCCCCAGACCACTTCCCCCGCCGGCGAGGGCGCCAGACCGCGCCCCCCCTTTGTCCATTGAGCCCGGGGCTCAGGGCCGTCCGGCTGAGCTGCGTGTTCCGGTGGCTGAGCGCCGGATGCGATTGCAGAGGTACTGTCAGTGGACGCCCGTCGGGGGTTTGGTGGACTTGTGAAGGTGCCCCCGGTCCCTTCGGTCGACACCCCCAATGCCACGGGGGAATCGGCACCGCCTCGGGCCCTGGGCCCAGGGCCTCAACGCCCCCCCCCCCCCACAGGAGGGGGCCGGGCGGGGGGGCTGTGCCTGAAATCCCCCAGACCCCCCCCGTCACCCACCACCCACCGCACGAAGCCCCCCCCCCCCCCCAAGGGATGCACTGGAAAGGGGGTACCCCCCCCCCCTCTCCAGGGCGCCCAGCCTATGCCCAGCCACTGTCCCCCTGACGCCAAGCGCCGGCCTCAATGGCATTTGTAACCGACAGTAACCGCCCCCAACCACTTTGGCAACCCCCTCCAACCGCCTGCCTAACCGCCTCTGGGGCCGCCACTGAGGTCCCTCCCCCTTCTAACGCATCCCTGCCCCCCCCCCCCCATCCCCCCCACAAGACCCGCTTCGGAGGGGGGGGGGGAGGGGGGGCTGCACAGGGCCGACCTCCGGATCCAACACCGGCGCCGGGGCCTCTGGGCGGCCGAAATGGAAGATGGTGACGTGGTACGTGGCCTTTTTGTTGACGTACAGGGGCGCCTGGAGGTCGCGGGGGAGGCTGCGGAGGAGGCGCTGCCCGTGCAGCGCCACGAGGTCGGCCACGGACGGCGGGAGGGGCAGCATGACGCACCGCACGCTCGGGAACGGCGTGAGGTACGCCTTGGGCTCCATCACACGCCCCTGAGAGTGCGTGCGGGGGGGGGGGGGGGGGGCGCAGGACGACGGTGTGTGAGAGGGACCGCCTGCCGTGCGGGGCAGTGCGCCACGTGCGGCACGACGGCTGACCGACGGCGGTTGGCAATGGCGCGGGGGGCGATTTGGGGAGGGGGAGGGGGTATCTGAAGAAGGGGGGGGGGGGGGCGGTTTGGCTGGGACCCCCCCCCTCCTCCCAGGGTCCCCCTATGGTCCCCTCCGAAGGGGGGCCGAAACTTTTGAAGCGTAAATCCTCTTGGCACCGAAGGCGCCGAAGCAAAACTTTGGCTGTCGGCCTCAAACGGAGGAGGGGGAGGAGGGGGGGGGGTCTTGGGGTCTTAGGGGTCCCAGGGGCAGGGGGGGGGTACCCTCCCCCCTCCTCCTGCGGTGTACGGCCGTTCTATCACTTGGGGAGGGGCGGGTGGGCGATGGGCCCGTGCGCGGTACTGCGCAGCGCCGGGGCCGGTCAGTGGACGTGGCACCGACGGCCACTGCCCCGTCAGCGCCGGGGCACAGCGATGGCGGTGCCGCGCTGCACGTGCCAGTCACCACAGGCCCCGAGACCCCCGGGGGGCCTCACCCCCGCGCCGGCCAAAGGGGAGGCTGCGATGCCGGGGAAGGTCCTGTGCCGCAGGGCCCCGGACGCACGCGCACGGCCCTCAGCCACTGAGAAGTGCCGTTCCCCCGGTGCACTGCGACCCCCCGGGTCTGCCTGCGCTGCATCTCTGTGAGGAACACTGCCCCTGACGCTTGCCTTGCCTAACCCGCACATTGGGCGGCATCGTCGTGGTTCGTTTCCCAAGCTCCAAAGTGGCACCCTCCCAGTCCCCCATGTGCCGCACCCCGGCCTCATGGCGGAAAGGATGATGAACGCCAGGACGGCCGGCGCATGCACTGGCACCCTCTAGAGATACTACCCGTCCCGTCGCAGCAAATCGGGCGCATGCCCCACTCCCACAAGGCACACAGCTCCCACTGCTGCCATCCGCCGCAAAAAACAATTTCTAAAAAATTTTGTTCCAAAAGTTCACAATCATCCGTCCACTCCATGTGAACCTTGTGTTGTAGCAAGTTGTATTGTTACACCTTTCATTCACAGTCCCTTCCTCATTTTCAAAGGTCGATTTCCCACAACCCCACAAACCCACAGCCCTCCAAAACCCTCCACAACCCTGCACAACCCTCCACAGCCCCCCACAACCCTCCACAACATGCCTGTTTGAGGGCTGGCTACGAAGGTAGCATATGGTGTTGTGTGGTGTCGGATAGGAGACTTCTGCGTGTTAGAGTAATCCCGCGTCCCTCACCCTGCCCCACAGGTAGAGGATGTTGTTGTGTGGTTGTTGTGCCTCTCCACCCTCCGCCCTGCACAGCCAACTCACTGCACTCACTGTCACTCTTGCAACTGAACTGTCTCTGGTCAGTCCATGTACAGCTCTACCCAATAAATAGAAACAGACCTGAACCGGAATGCAAAACATATGTTTTTGGCAAAACATTGGTTTTGGGTCCCGGGGGGGGAGGGCCGCACGCAGGTCAAAGAGCGCTCCACACATGCACGTCCTGGTATGCATATGCAGCAATGTTCGGCACTTCTCCCGGGGGGGGGGGGGGGCGCACAGCGTATATGTGTGGGTGGATGCAATCGGGGGGGATGCCTGGTCTTGGCAATGGATGAAGAGAGGGTACTGCTGGATGAGGTGGTTCTCAGCCCAGCGTAGTACCTCAGTCCCACATGGTACGGGCGGCAGTTGATGCCCTGGACCGGGGGGGCCCAGGGCCGGGTACGCAGCACCGCCTTTGGGGGTGGTCGGACAGTCTCGACGGGGTTAGGCAGGGGAGGAAGAGAGATTCGTTGATGGTTGAGGGGTCCAGACCCGTCTTACTCTGTGTGTGGGTCCCCTAGTGAGAGGTTGGCAAGTGCCAATCCCGCCGAGGCTACCGATGCACGCGCTCATGCCATGGCGAGGGGCCGTGCAACGGGGAACGGGAGGAAAGTGGTCGAGGGAGCGGCGGACACAATACAGGAACGGCGTCGAGGGACTCGAATCGAGTCACAGCGATGCAAAATATATTTGTTAAGATCTGCATTACTCCCGACATAACCTGTATAGGCTCGGTCTTTATTACGGCCATCTCTTTATGAATAGCAAGCAAAAGGTGCACTGCCCTGTGCATCTCCCTCGGCAATTCCCCTAGGGACGACTGATCAGCCCCATCAATTGACGTAGGGCATGCTACCCCATCCACTGTACTGATTTGGGAATGACCCCATCGACCTCCCCCTGTGGGGGACTCCAGCCCCACTATGTCCACGAGGTGGTACACCGTGGCCACAAAACCCACACCCTGCCAATCCTTGTTCCTGCAACTCTTGTCCACCCCCCCCAAGCGTGTCCTTGGGGCAGATAGCTAACAACCCCCGAATCCATTCCCTGGTTGCCTTAGCCCCCCCCCCCCCCCCCGCCCACTAATGGCACCTCCCTCATCACTGACTCACCCTGGACCAACTCCCTTGTCCGCATGCTCACCAGCTGCCTGAGCGCCCTGAAGTAGTGTGCCTTGGACAGGTGTATGATCTTCAGCTCCGTCCTATCTATCCCTTTGCCGTGCAGCGCCTTCCAATTGCCTACTAGCTTCCGCAAAGATGCCTCGGCCTCTTGCTACCCGTGGCACTGAACCTCGGTCCTCAGCAACAATGTGAGCATCTTAGCTCTGTCGCTACATAGGAGGAGCTAGCCATTGCAAGGCTCCTCCCGCGACGACAGGCCGGGGACCATCCACTTCACCAGCTCTGGGGCGGAGCCCTCGCTTACAAAAGCTGCAACAGGTTCAAAAGACATGCTGCACAAAGGGCCACACACAACTGCCCCTTGCGCCCACCCCATCCGGGGTTGTGAAGGGTTGTGAAGGGTTGTGGAGGGTTGTGGGGGGCGGTGGGGGGTTGTGGGGGGTTGTGGAGGGTTGTAGGGGGTTGTGGGGGGCGGTGGGGGTTGGAGGGTTGTGGAGGGTTGTGGAGGGGTGTGGAGGGTTGTCGAGGGTTGAGGAGGGTTGTGGAGGGTTGTGGGGGGTTGTGGAATGTTGTGGAGGGTTGTGGAGGGTTGTGGAGGGTTGTGGAGGGTTGCGGAGAGATGTGGAGGGTTGTGGAGGGTCGTCGAGGGTTGTGAAGGGTTGTGGAGGATTGTGGAGGGTTGTAGGGGGTTGTGGGGGGCGGTGGGGGGCGCTGGGGGGTTGGAGGGTAGTGGAGGGTTGTCGAGGGTTGTCGAGGGCTGTCGAGGGTTGTGGAGAGATGTGGAGGGTTGTGAAGGGTTGTGGAGGATTGTGGAGGGTTGTAGGGGGTTGTGGGGGGCGGTGGGGGGCACTGGGAGGTTGGAGGGTAGTGGAGGGTTGTGGAGGGTTGTGGAGGGTAGTGGAGGGTTGTGGACAGATGTGGAGGGTTGTGGAGAGATGTGGAGAGATGTGGAGGAATGTGGAGGGTTGTGAAGGGTTGAGGAGGATTGTGGCCGGTTGTAGGGGGTTGTGGGGCGGTGGGGGGCGGTGGAGGGTTGGAGGGTTGTGGAGGATTGTGGAGGGTTGTGGAGGGTTGTCGAGGGTTGTGGAGGGTTGTGGAGGGTTGTGGAGAGATGTGGAGGGTTGTGGAGGGTTGTGGAGGGTTGTGGAGGATTGTGGAGGGTTGTAGGGGGTTGTGGGGGGCGGTGGGGGGCGCTGGGGGGTTGGAGGGTAGTGGAGGGTTGTCGAGGGCTGTCGAGGGTTGTGGAGAGATGTGGAGGGTTGTGAAGGGTTGTGGAGGATTGTGGAGGGTTGTAGGGGGTTGTGGGGGGCGGTGGGGGGCGCTGGGAGGTTGGAGGGTAGTGGAGGGTTGTGGAGGGTTGTGGAGGGTTGTGGAGGGTAGTGGAGGATTGTGGAGGGTTGTGGAGGGTTGTCGAGGGTTGTGGAGGGTTGTGGAGGGTTGTGGAGGGTTGTGGAGGGTTGTGGAGGGTTGTGGAGGGTTGTGGAGGGTTGTGGAGGGTTGTGGAGGGTTGTGGAGGGTTGTGGAGGGCTGTGGAGAGATGTGGAGGGTTGAGGAGGGTTGAGTAGGGTTGAGGAGGGTTGTGGAGGGTTGTGGAGGGTTGTGGAGGGTTGTGGAGGGTTGTGGAGGGTTGAGGAGGGTTGTGGAGGGTTGTGGAGGGTTGAGGAGGGTTGTGGAGGGTTGTGGAGGGCTGTGGAGGGTTGTGGAGGATTGTGGACGGTTGTAGGGGGTTGTGGGGGGCGGTGGGGGGCGGTAGGGGGTTGGAGGGTAGTGGAGGATTGTGGAGGGTTGTGGAGGGTTGTGGAGGGTTGTGGAGAGATGTGGAGGGTTGAGGAGGGTTGAGTAGGGTTGAGGAGGGTTGTGGAGGGTTGTGGAGGGTTGTGGAGGGTTGTGGAGGGTTGTGGAGGGCTGTGGAGGGCTGTGGAGGGTTGTGGAGGATTGTGGACGGTTGTAGGGGGTTGTGGGGGGCGGTGAAGGGCGGTGGGGGGTTGGAGGGTAGTGGAGGATTGTGGAGGGTTGTGGAGAGATGTGAAGGGTTGTGGAGAGATGTGGAGGGTTGTGGAGGGTTGTGGAGGGTTGTGGAGGGTTGTGGAGGGCTGTGGAGAGATGTGGAGGGTTGTGGAGGGTTGTGGAGGGTTGTGGAGGGTTGTGGAGGGTTGTGGAGGGCTGTGGAGGGCTGTGGAGGGTTGTGGAGGGTTGAGGAGGGTTGAGGAGGGTTGTGGAGGGTTGAGGAGGGTTGTGGAGGGTTGTGGAGGGCTGTGGAGGGTTGTGGAGGGTTGAGTAGGGTTGAGGAGGGTTGTGGAGGGTTGTGGAGGGTTGTGGAGGCTTGTGGAGGGTTGTGGAGGGTTGTGGAGGGTTGTGGAGGGCTGTGGAGGGCTGTGGAGGGCTGTGGAGGGTTGAGGAGGGTTGAGGAGGGTTGAGTAGGGTTGTGGAGGGTTGTGGAGGGTTGTGGAGGGTTGTGGAGGGTTGTGGAGGGTTGTGGAGGGTTATTATGTATAGCATTTGTGCAAGTGCCGCATGGTGCCTGTTGTGAGCGCTCATTGTGAAGCGGCAAGTAAATTGGCATGTTACTGAACTCAGCTCTGCATGGGATGGCGGGCAGGGGCAAAGTAAGGGAGGCCACGGCGTGCATCGGTGCAGCACACACCCTTCGCTCGTATGGAGAGGTGGTGAGGTAGCGGGAGTCGTTCTGCAGCGCCCAAGGCCCTGGGCCATCCAAGACTGACAAACGCGCGTACATTTCGTTGCGAAATTTGTTCCCCCTGAGGACCACAGCAGCGTGTTCGGGGGTCAGGAAGCGAGAGCCATTGATGCCATCGGGCGCCAAAGCCCCTCTTTGGTTGGGGTCATGCAGCCGATGTCATGCATCCGCAGATGACTATATTGCCCCTGTTGCACCGCAACCCGTTGAGAATGAGGCCTCGGCCTTGTGCAATAACCGACACGGTTTGGAGACGAAGGCTATAAGAGAGCTATTGGCATGCTTTTGTGGCACTCGCAGAAGCCCACAACACCCGATAGTTGGTCCCAAATTGCTAGAAACGTCTCGCTGGATCGTGCCCAGTCGTCGAGGCGGACCTTTGCGAAAAGATGTCTGTGACCCGTTTGGGACCCAGAGTGGCCCGTTTGGAAGGCTTTTTCGGTTTTGTTGTGGGGGCAAAAAGCGTCACCCGAGGCTCAAAATCGGCAATAAGCACTCATTTGAGCACCCCAAAGGCTCTAGCACCCCTTCCATAAAAAACACGTTTTCCAACCACCACCCATCGGGTCACAGAGTGCAACAGAACGTAAGGGTGGGGCAGAGACCATCAACCTCAAGCCGGTGGTTTTAGCCGTTTTGAACCGGGAGTGACCCATTTGGGCCTTCCGAAAATGAAAATCTCTTGGCCGCCCCTTTCCGCCGCGAAGCAGCAGCTGTGCCTGAACACCACAGCACTACCACCCTCGCCCCTCATCAATACGCCCGCCGTTCCCATTGGCGATGTCAGGTCAGCTTACGCAAAGAATCCTCAAACCCCCAGGGGTCACTATGGCGTGGTAGTCGCATCGAGGCCGGTCATCGGGGTCGGGAAAGACAAGGGGGAAAGATGTGTGAGGAATGGCGACATTGAGGGGACCACGGGACATGCGATCCTGTTTTTCGGAGACACGGCCACTGCCGTCAATGCAACGACAGCCACGGCGGATCCGGGACTGATGCAGTCGGTGAACTGGGGCCGCGCCATGTGTGACAATGGGACCATGTGTCGTAGGTCACAGGGCAGGTCTCAGCCGTCGGGACCAACGGGAGAGGGAAGGGGCGGGGGGAAGGGGGGCTGGGACCCACTCGTGGATGACCCGGTGCCCGGACTGAGGGGGGGGGGGGGGGGCTCCAGTTCATTGGCACAGATGTACCGCCGGACGCCTCGTTTTGGACTGCCCCTGGACAGGCCCTTCAGAGTCCGTTTGCCTGTGATCCCCCAGCCCCAGAGAATCCCATGGCCACTTCTGGAATCCCCTCATTCGCTGTCCTGCTGTTGGTCTTGGACACTCCCTTTGCCGTGACCGTACAAGGCCCGGGATCCATTGCAACGCCGGGCAGGGGGGGGGGGGCTCCAAGCCTGTTTCCCAAGCCCCCCCCCCCTCCCGGGGCTGGGCCCACCAAAGCGACCTCACACGCACATTCCAAGCATCTGCCCCCCCTTCACCCAAGGCTGCGCCCACCAGTTCACACCACCTCCCTCGTAGTTGAGGGAGGGGGCTGCCTCTCTTCGGTGCACCCGAATCAGAAGCGTCCTCGGAGGCTTCCTGAGAGCTGCGGGAGGCTTTTGGCCGGTTGTTGCTACCCGGGCCACAAGCAGGTCTCAAAGGGCACCATACATACATGCACGTCCTGGCATGCATATGCAGTGATGTGCGGCAGTTCCAATGACATCCATGATAGACCATTCCTTCCGGCCTTCCCCATCACTCTTGCTCTTGCCTAGAGCCCACTTTGTCAACACAAAGTCTTTGCATCCTCCATTGCAGAAAGGCGCCCCTCGGTTAGCGGGTCATCTCATGCGTGTGGCTATGGCTGATCAAATGCCATGTCATGACCTGTGGACCCTCGGACCCTCGGACCCCGGACAGGCCAGGTGAAAGGGAACCACAGATAACAGGCAAGAGAGGTCAGGAAAGTACTCTTGGGGGGGGGGGGGGCTTTAGTACATGTGAAATTTGGAATGGCGAAACTTGGTGCAGATAAAATTTGGCACCCATTCAAAATTAACACTGAAAAATTTGGTACGAAATTCCCAGACTGGCACAACAGTCATAGACTATGAATGGTGGTTGTTATTTCCTATGGGCCTTGGGTGAGTAGTCATTTCCTGGAAGCTTTTGGATGCTTGTTGGCTCCTACAGACGTATTGCAGCGACTCCACTTAGTTCGAGAGTCCCATCCTTTGCTCTCAGCCAACCCTTGCAAGAATACATCATCACGGGAGATTTCACAGTGCCCCTTGGAGCCTTGGAGGGCCCTCCCCGCCGGAGTTGCAATGGACTGGCAGCCCAACAGCAGAGCAGAGGAGGGAGGGAAAGGCAGGGCACTGAGCGGACAAGTGCCCCGAGTGGAAGGCAGGTGGCACACCTGCTGATGCTCAGTGGCGCCGCAAAGCCCCGTGACATCCAGACGAAGCAGACCAGCACCAGGGAACACAGCAGGTAGGCCCATCGGGGCTTTGGGCGGTCCCCGGCAGGACCCATGGTTCCCTTTGAGTGGACAACACATGGCTCTTGTGAGTGGGCGGGCCAGGGGGCCATGCACTGGTTTGGCGCTGCTGCGGGCAGCATGGTCCAGGCCTAGCTACCTAATTAAGGCCCGAGGTGGGAAGAAAATTGCTCTGCGGGGGGGGGGGGGGTGACACGGAGGCCCATTTCCCCAACCCCCCGCCCCCCCTCCTTGGCCACCGTGACGGGAGGGGGGGTTCAGGGCGGGGGTGCCCGACCTGCCGGTCCAGGGGGGGGGTTCAACCCAACATCTATGGCTCAAAATGATACCCACGCCGCGCTGATCATTTTGACTACTCAAATGTGGGGGGGGGGGGGGGTTATTGGTGGAAAAAACTTTTTCGGGACAAATTTTTGTGTTCCTGTGCCTTTGGCGCCAACATCCATTCTTACACAAAACAAAGGGCCCGACACGGAACCCCATTTCCCCAACCCCCCCCCCCCTCCTTCGGCGGGCGTCCATGCCCCCCCCCCCCCCCCCCGCAGAGCAATTTTCAGGTCGCCCTGGTTTGGCGCTGCTGCGGGCAGCATGGTCCAGGCCTAGCTACCTAATTACGGCCCGATACCGGCCCCCAGCTGGTCTGGGGCTGTGCCATGCAGGTGATCCTATTACACATTATACAGACAACAATTCAGGATGTGCAATTGCAAGCTACATTTTGTATACTGCACACCCTCCACCCTGCAGAGCCTCGGTGAGCACAGTGCACAGTGCACACTGTGGGCTCTGCATCTGGCACACCCGGCACACAGCACATTGCACTATACACTCTGCAGACAGCACACAATGCACAGCACACAATGGCTACCGAATGTGAGCGGATGAAAGATCATCCCTTGCCAGCCCAAAAACAATGTCCTGCCACGCAGTACCCTTTCAAAGGGTGTTGTTTAGTGGTGATGACCTCGGGCCAGTGCCCCCGCCTTGTGCTCACCCTTCACAGGATGGTTGAGCTACCCCTGTTGCCGCCCAATTACTGCCCATGCACCTCCCCCATTTGGTGAGAGGTCCTCAGGTGACACCCAGGGTTGACTATGCCACGCTCCCGGGAGTCACTTGTACCTGCAGGTATGGCAGCATCATCAATGTATCCCCCCTTCCCTCCCCCATACATGACACAGTCCTCGCCCTAGGATACCACCACCCGGGGTATTTCTGTAGACAGAGCACTATGGACCTTTACGTGACCTGTGGGACCATACCGCATGGCTGCAAGGCCTCAAAACTGTATGTGATTGGCTCCAAAACACGAGAGGTTTGCTGAGTATAGTGATTCCCCGTTTGTTGATTGCGGCAGCCCCTCATCAATTGCCACTTTTGGCACCCAACGACCTGCCTCAGCCTGCTACCGAGGTTCCCGTCTTGCCCTATCTGGCGCCTCCGAAGATGAAAGTACATGCAGCTGGCCCTTGGGAGCAACCACCACCCAGGTTTGGGGCGCAGGTACCCTGGTACCCCCCCCCCTCCTTTGTATAAGCTACGCAAAAATCCCAAATTAATACGGTCCCTACGCCTACTGTAGCTTGGACAAGGGCGTAGCTTATACAAAGAGGGGGGGGGGGTACCTCGTGGGTTTGCTGAATCGTGAGGTCGGAGCATCCCATATAGACATACAAACATCGTGGGCAGAAATCACAGAACATGCGGCATAAATGGGCAAAAGATGGTTACCCCCATTGCCTAACACTCGTCCTCCTGCACCACCGAATTCTGATCTACTTGGACACAGCCAAGCACTTCGCTTTTCTTCCCGCAGCCCCACCCCCTTGGGCCTGGGTGGGCGGACTCCGTCCGGGTCGCGTTCCAATGTGCGCCTGCACATCATGTCATATCCGAGGCCTTGTGGTGCGAAGCTGGGCCAACGGCTGCTTGCCCACGCACATCCCACAGTGAGTCGTGCTATTCATTGCCTCTGCCGGGGCAACAGGTAGACCACATTCTGCAGTTGTACGCTTTGGAATTGCTGTCCGCATTCCACTGCCTCCGGGCCTACCCCCCACGGCGTTCATCGCCTGCTGCTCCGTCCCGTCCCGCGACCGTCAGTGCCATCAATGTGCCATGCTCCGGGCCTTTCCCAGCCCCTACGCCTCTCGCCTGCTCCGCTGTGGCGGGCTCAAGGTCAACGGGGGGTAACGAGCGGCGGGGGAGAGTGCGATGCCTGTCCCACTGCTGACCATTGCAGGCTCCCGCCCCCATGGCAGCCCCTCCCCCGCAGAGGCTGGCAGAGGCTTCACACGCAGTCAGTCCCGTGTGGTCCGGAGGGCGCCGCCCATCACGAACACCGCACATGATGTGTGGGGGGGTGCACCACAGGGCCCTGGGGGACCGAATCGGTACTGCGCCGGTGCTTTGCGTGCACCATCGCCTGAACTGGACGTCCGTTGGCGCAAACACAACGGAATGGGACCCCGAATACGAACAGATCCACAAGCGCCGATGGGATTCAGTCCCTCTGGCTCCCACGGGGCACAGGGGGGCCCTTCGCACGGCCCATGAGCCGGCGAACAACAGTGACAGTCGCCTGTAGAGACCCCGCACGAGCCATAGAACCAAAGGTGCGGCGTGCGGGCGTGGGGGGCAGGCGCCCGCCGGGCATGTGGGCAGCATCGGCCGCCCGGCGGCTCTACCACATCAAATGAAGCGGGTGCACGCCTCCCTCTCAAGACAAAGTCATTTGCCTTCCACAGGGCACCTCCGGAGAGGGGGATGGGGAGCCCCTACGCACAGCAATGCCGGGGCTTACCGGGGGGGGGGGGGTCACCGCACAGAACGTCCCGTTGCTTTTGATGTCTGGGGTGTACTACGGCCGTATGCTTCTGTTCCCGAAGTTGCTGCCTTGGCAGACACCGCGTATCTGCGCCGCGGTGGGCAATGCCATCCTTTGGACACAATGCGGGTGCCCCATGCCGACCCACGTAGCGATGCGGCCAGGGCCAGGGCCCTGGGGCTGTTGTTGGGTGATCATCCGGTGACAATGGGAGTACGGAGCACCGGCAGCACCACCCCGGCCCTGCTCACGGGGCCTGCGAGGGTGCCGCCCTCAGTGCCATGCCCATCAGGTAAATCGCCGCCAGGTTCCCTGTGCTGTTGTGATTGGCCCACGGGAAGCCCCATTGCGACCTTTCCACCGACGCATACCGGCACTTGGGGGGGGGGGGGGGGCATCGGGGGGCCGATCTGGGACCTGGGTCCAGATCGACGCATAGTGACCGCGGAAGGCCCACCAAGTGTTGACCCCCACCCCCCACCCAAACAGCGGTACCCGGGTCATCGGGGGGTACTGTTGTCCCCCGAAACGATGGTTTGATAGGGGGTTAGACGTCCCATATCACACGCTGGGGTATCCTACACGAATGCCCTCCCCCAAAGGGGGCGGGGGGGGGGGGGGATACATGGCGCCCGCGCTTGTGTTTGGTCTAGCAACCCCCTTCGAGGCGATTGGCCTCACCCGTTGCTGGTGAACTGAAGGTATTCGCTTCATTTCAGTCCCAGGCGTCTTGGCCATGGCGATGGATGGATTGGTTTGTGGAAAAGCGAAGAGACACAACCGACATTCTCGTGGTACAAAGAGAGGCACAACCCTCTTACCTTTTACGAAGTTGTGGAAGAAGTTGAAAGGAAGGGGCAAAAGGACTATTGAAGACTACTTTCAGTCCAGAATTGAAGGCTTCAGAAGTATCAAGAAACTTCATCTTGAAGAAGATCAGATGGCAAGACGTGGGATTCTTTTGTCTTCGGAACCGAAGCAGCCAGAGAGAGGACGTCGGAGGACGAATTAAAATCGATCCTCGTTGACGAAACTGCCCCACAATGCCAAGCAGAAGATCCATGACTCACGGGTGGTGAAAAAAGTCAACGGAAATTGGATTGAAATCAAAGGTTTGCCTCAGGATCCCAACGCTATGAAAGCAAGGGAAGCCTTGGTGCAAATTTCTTTTGGCTTTTTCATCTTTGATCTGCAGCTCAGGTCTTACACTCGCCTGATTTTGAGCTCTTCGGCTCTCATGGCATCCCTCGAAGATTAGATTGTGTTGCGGACACCAGGAACGTTTTTCCCGAAGACTTCTGTCTTTTTTTGAGGGTCACAATGGGCCTCTTTTTCCCCTTCAAACCCTTTTGGAAGCTACGGGCACGTCTGTGCATCTGCCGGTGTCCTACCTCCATATCACTCCATGCACAAAATTTTATCACGTTTTTTGTGCCCTGCCCCCGCACTGTCGCTATTCGGATATCAATGCCGCTGCCACCGCAGAGCCGTACTGCTCTCGCAGTGACCCCTTTCACCCCCTCACTACTGAGCAGCTCGGGCCTCAGCGGGTGCATATCCCCGAGGGCAGTGTGGATCGGAAAGGTCTTCTTTGTTTTCATTTTACAGGAGTGCATCGGGGTGCAGCGCTACCCGGGGGTCAGCA
The DNA here is from genome assembly GCA_964036045.1 of Eutreptiella sp. 'Long Island Sound 2002'. NCBI lineage: Eukaryota > Euglenozoa > Euglenophyceae > Eutreptiales > Eutreptiaceae > Eutreptiella > Eutreptiella sp. 'Long Island Sound 2002'. Next base: position 38,506,693 of record OZ038386.1, read on the forward strand.
CCCCACAGGGGGAGGGGGGAGGGGCCCCAGCACATCGGTGCTGGAGGCCCAGGCGCTGTTCCCGCTTGCATTGCCGTGGGCCTCCAGAACGAGCCTTGGGGCCGGGGTGCCCTGTGCCATGGGCCATGGGGGCCTGGGGCACGTCGGGACTCGGGGCAATCGTCTGTGGGCCCGGGACAGTCTCGGGCATGACGCCTGGACCGAAAGCAGCGCTGGAGCTGCTGGCGACATCAGCGTGTGAGCCCCCCCCCCCCCCCCGGGCAGGGATACGTTAGAAGGGAAGGGGCCTCATAAGCGGCCCCAGAGGCGGTTAGGCAGGCGGTTGGAGGGGGTTGCCAAAGCGGTTGGGGGCGGTTACTGTCGGTTACAAATGCCATGGAGGCTGGCGCTTGGCGTCAGGGGGACAGTGGCTGGGCATAGGCTGGGCGCCCTGGAGGAAGGGGGTACCTCCCCCCCTTCCAATGCATCCCTGGCCTGCCCCCCTACCCCCCCCCGAACCCCGCAGCAAATGGGTGGTGCCAGCCCTCCTCAAGGCCATGGATGCCATCGCAGCTTCTGCCGTCGTGCCCGGACATAGAGCTGATACGCATCTTGTAGACTGGTGCCCCCATGGCTGTTCTTGAAATACATCCACATGAGCATGTTGTTGTGGTGGCACTCGTAGAAGAACTCAGCAACAAGGTCCGCCGCATGTTCGAGTAACTGCCGCACCAGAGCCGTTTCTAGTAGGCCATGGTCGACGTCCAGTTTGAGCACGACGAAATCCCCCGGCCGGTAGATGCGCTTGATGAGGTGCACGGGGTTGTCGACGTGGTTGGGTTCCGCAGTAATGGGCCGATGGTAAAAGTGGACATCCTCTTTGAGGTGGGATGGGTCCGTGGACATGAAGGCCGAGGCCCCAGGGTCGATCTCCCACCCATGCGCTTCCTGAAAGTGGATCCCTTTCGAGGCATATTGCTCGAAGAACCATCGCATGCTGATGTTGAAGGCTGCGCTGCATCCGCAGTCAATGAAGATGGCGCGGCCCGGAAACACATCCGCAAACAACGTTGGGTTGGTCCGATTGCTGAGAAGCACCAGATAATCTCGGTTCTCGACGTCCCTATCGAAGGGATGCCGCAGCAGTCCAACCAGGGGTTCAATGGGAAGTGGCCCATACTTTGAATCAAACAGCGAAGGAGGGGGCAATGTGCTGTTGTAAAGCCTCTTCATTTTGCGCTGAAAAGCAATGAGCTGATACACATTCCATTTATATTTGGTTGCATATTTCGCCGTCGTCTGCCGCTTGAAAAGATGTGCAATCTCCGAAGTCGAGTTCTCTGAGAAGAATTGTAGGGACTGGAGCTCGGCCTCACTCGGGGTGTACTGCTCAATTACGTGTGGCAGCTTGGGAGGTGAGACTGCTGCGGATTGAAAGGCCAACCACAGAACCCATGCTATGGCACGCGGACCGCAAACATATTGAAACATGCTCTGGAAAGCACACAGGGATCATCAAGCGAATAGGCGGTCAATGCCAAAAGGAATGGGTCCCCTCGCGCCCCACATCCTCACAAAAAGTGTCGTCGTGGACAAATCACGTAATTTCGCAACTCACGAAACCCAATTTCGGATGATCCCGGCAACAGAATTTCGAAGCCCGGCGTGGCCGTGGTGCTGCCCTCTACGGAAATGAGCTGCCCCCTCCGGGACTCGGGAATCGCGCAAACACCCTCCACACACTGCCCCATACACGACGGTACCCTCCATGTGCAACGGTGATGTCTCGTAACCAGGCATATTCGGCACCAGTGAATTCCCTGTAACACGTCTTGTTCCCAACAATCGTTTCTGTGCCTCCAACCACTCGTGGATCGCCAGTCCGCTTACTCCAAGGGCATCGAATGCCAGGCGTGCGAGTGGTAACCATGAGAAAGAAAAGGGGACAACACACGGGAACGAAGACCAAAGGGAACGTACAACAACGTGCGACAAGGGCCGCAACAAAGGGTTTATTGTGCGGGTATTTGGTAAAACTGAGTACCAGACGAGGTAAAACTGAGTAAAATGTGGTAAAACTGAGTAGATTTGAGGTAAAACTGAGTAAAAAAAAATTTTTAAAGAAAAATTTTTTAAAAAAATATTTTTTTTACTCAGTAAAAAGACAATTTTTTTTTGAAAAAAAATGCACAAAAAACTGCACACTTTGATGGTAGGTGGTACTTTTGTTTAAGGGCACAAGGCCCCCGAGTCAATTCCCGGCCACTTGTGTTAGTGGCGCCCCACCCGGGCCAAAACATCATATATATATATATATATATATATATATATATATATATATATATATCACACAACCGCTTCACCAAAGAGGGTTGAGTACCGTCTGCATGCATGCACAGAGGAGGGAGGGATCACACAACCACTTCACCAAAGAGGGTTGAGAGTCGTATGCATGCATGCACAGAGGAGGGAGGGAGGGTGGGGCCAACTACTTACAAGTAGTTACAAAAGACACGCTTGAAGATCAAGTCGGCCTTAGTATCTCTCTTGTGAGGCTTGCCTCTCGGGGTAGGATTCAGCTTGCATCTCTCAAAAAGATCTTCTTTCTTTTCCAGATGCAGCTGTCTGCAAAATGCTTGGTCATTTTCCAATTGACCATCAGCATTTTGGGGGTATTGAGGAGGCAACGCATACCACTTCCGACAGATCCACACACCAGGACGGGTGTCATCAGTGGCATTGGCATTGCCAGGAGTGGCATGCGTGGCATTGGCAGCAGTAACTGCAGCAAAAGCAACAACAGCAGCAGCAGCAGCAGCAGCAGCAACGGGGGCCGCCCGGAATTGGCGCAATCCTACACAAATCTCGGACTGACACAAGACAGTGGTATGGAAGGTACAATGAAGAACCTTACATTCCTGACACGCTATGGCGGGTGTGCCATCGCAAAAAAAGCATGTGTCAGGGGGGTCTGCAGATTTGGGCGTGGGGTACAACCGAGACACCTCCCAATGCATTGACCGGGTCCGGGGTGTGGGGGCCAACTTGGAACCACTGTAGTACAAAGTAGCTTGTGCCATCTCACGCAATAACCACAATCTATCCTGTGGCACTTGCAATTCGCCTTTGACAACACGTCTAGACAAGGCACAATGCAACATCAACAGACATGCCGGATGGCAACTGACAAAATCATCCTGCCTGATGAAGGTGGAATACAGGGGTGCAATTGCAAATGCAAGGGAACCGAAAGCATCCAAAAACGTTGCCCACTTCCTCCGCGGTTGTGGTTGGATGCCTTCTCGCTCCGCAAGCTCATCCACAACAGCCAACTCCTCCTTGTTTGCCCCAACAATGTGTGGCTTGTCAAGGAGGGGGTCAAACTTAAGGCAAAGGTAGGGGCAATCGGCAACAAGCGGAGCACCCAATGGAAATTAGGCGAATTATATATCTGCGCCACAATCAACGGTGGTGCAAATGACATATCAATGGACGCGCGTTCCAAAGTGCTACGCGCCCATGATTCAACCAACGCCTGTCGGCGTTGTGGACTGGCACACGAGGCAATCCACAACGAATCACGGACTGCCCATGCCACACCCATTGTGTCCCAATCTGCACTGAGAGCGGTCTGGGCTGCCCACCAGTAATACACCATACAATGGAGGAAAAAAACCCAAGCCGGAGGTTTACTAGAACCCAAAAAATGTCCAATGAGTGTTGCAAACATGAATGTAATTGGATGTTTTTATTGTCGGTCCCCCACATGCAGTGCAGCGCACCGTGGGTCTGTGTCTCTTTGCCCATGAATGATGAAGAAGCTCCGTCATCAGCTCAAGGGTAAAGATTCACAAACAACCAAGCAACGGTACACTGCATGTGTATTCCAAGGGTATCATCCGTGCCCACGGGACTCGTTGTAGCCGATTTCATCGTGCATGCCTCGGTGCCATCCGCAGAGCTTTGCTAATGGAGGACACTGTTGCATGCACGAAGGGCATTAGAAAAAAAATGGATGGCATGCCGCCTGGGGAGTCAGCAAAGAGGAACAAATGATTGTATGTTCTTTAGTAGGGGTGTCCTTAATGGAAAAAAAAAATTGTTCGAAAACCAGTTAAGCACGGTGGGTACAATCACAGCGGGGGGCAAAATCAGAAGTGGCCCACAAGTGGGCGAAATGGCTACCTCACCCCTGCCGCATCGGGGATCCCCACCGCTTCAGAGCGGGGGGCAAAATCAGAAGTGGCCCACAAGTGGGCGAAATGGCTACCTCACCCCTGCCGTATCGGGGATCCCCACCGCTTCAGAGCGGGGGGCAGAATCAGAAGTGGCCCGCAAGTGGGCGAAATGGCTACCTCACCCCTGCCGTATCGGGGATCCCCACCGCTTCAGAGCGGGGGGCAGAATCAGAAGTGGCCCACAAGTGGGCAAAGTGGCTACCTCACCCCTGCCGTATCGGGGATCCCCACCGCTTCAGAGCGGGGGGCAAAATCAGAAGTGGCCCGCAAGTGGGCGAAATGGCTACCTCACCCCTGCCGTATCGGGGATCCCCACCGCTTCAGAGCGGGGGGCAGAATCAGAAGTGGCCCACAAGTGGGCAAAGTGGCTACCTCACCCCTGCCGTATCGGGGATCCCCACCGCTTCAGAGCGGGGGGCAAAATCAGAAGTGGCCCGCAAGTGGGCGAAATGGCTACCTCACCCCTGCCGTGTCGGGGATCCCCACCGCTTCAGAGCGGGGGGCAGAATCAGAAGTGGCCCACAAGTGGGCAAAGTGGCTACCTCACCCCTGCCGTATCGGGGATCCCCACCGCTTCAGAGCGGGTGGCAAAATCAGAAGTGGCCCACAAGTGGGCGAAATGGCTACCTCACCCCTGCCGTATCGGGGATCCCCACCGCTTCAGAGCGGGGGGCAAAATCAGAAGTGGCCCACAAGTGGGCGAAATGGCTACCTCACCCCTGCCGTATCGGGGATCCCCACCGCTTCAGAGCGGGGGGCAAAATCAGAAGTGGCCCACAAGTGGGCGAAATGGCTACCTCACCCCTGCCGTATCGGGGATCCCCACCGCTTCAGAGCGGGGGGCAAAATCAGAAGTGGCCCACAAGTGGGCGAAATGGCTACCTCACCCCTGCCGTATCGGGGATCCCCACCGCTTCAGAGCGGGGGGCAAAATCAGAAGTGGCCCACAAGTGGGCGAAATGGCTACCTCACCCCTGCCGTATCGGGGATCCCCACCGCTTCAGAGCGGGGGGCAGAATCAGAAGTGGCCCACAAGTGGGCGAAATGGCTACCTCACCCCTGCCGTATCGGGGATCCCCACCGCTTCAGTGCGGGGGGCAAAATCAGAAGTGGCCCACAAGTGGGCAAAGTGGCTACCTCACCCCTGCCGTATCGGGGATCCCCACCGCTTCAGAGCGGGGGGCAAAATCAGAAGTGGCCCACAAGTGGGCGAAATGGCTACCTCACCCCTGCCGTATCGGGGATCCCCACCGCTTCAGAGCGGGGGGCAGAATCAGAAGTGGCCCGCAAGTGGGCGAAATGGCTACCTCACCCCTGCCGTATCGGGGATCCCCACCGCTTCAGAGCGGGGGGCAGAATCAGAAGTGGCCCACAAGTGGGCAAAGTGGCTACCTCACCCCTGCCGTATCGGGGATCCCCACCGCTTCGGAGCGGGGGGCAAAATCAGAAGTGGCCCGCAAGTGGGCGAAATGGCTACCTCACCCCTGCCGTATCGGGGATCCCCACCGCTTCAGAGCGGGGGGCAGAATCAGAAGTGGCCCACAAGTGGGCAAAGTGGCTACCTCACCCCTGCCGTATCGGGGATCCCCACCGCTTCAGAGCGGGGGGCAAAATCAGAAGTGGCCCGCAAGTGGGCGAAATGGCTACCTCACCCCTGCCGTATCGGGGATCCCCACCGCTTCAGAGCGGGGGGCAGAATCAGAAGTGGCCCACAAGTGGGCAAAGTGGCTACCTCACCCCTGCCGTATCGGGGATCCCCACCGCTTCAGAGCGGGGGGCAGAATCAGAAGTGGCCCACAAGTGGGCAAAGTGGCTACCTCACCCCTGCCGTATCGGGGATCCCCACCGCTTCAGAGCGAGGGGCAAAATCAGAAGTGGCCCACAAGTGGGCGAAATGGCTACCTCACCCCTGCCGTATCGGGGATCCCCACCGCTTCAGAGCGGGGGGCAAAATCAGAAGTGGCCCACAAGTGGGCGAAATGGCTACCTCACCCCTACCGTATCGGGGATCCCCACCGCTTCAGAGCGGGGGGCAGAATCAGAAGTGGCCCACAAGTGGGCGAAATGGCTACCTCACCCCTGCCGTATCGGGGATCCCCACCGCTTCAGTGGGGGGGCAGAATCAGAAGTGGCCCACAAGTGGGCAAAGTGGCTACCTCACCCTTGCCGTATCGGGGATCCCCACCGCTTCAGAGCGGGGGGCAAAATCAGAAGTGGCCCGCAAGTGGGCGAAATGGCTACCTCACCCCTGCCGTATCGGGGATCCCCACCGCTTCAGAGCGGGGGGCAGAATCAGAAGTGGCCCACAAGTGGGCAAAGTGGCTACCTCACCCCTGCCGTATCGGGGATCCCCACCGCTTCAGAGCGGGGGGCAAAATCAGAAGTGGCCCGCAAGTGGGCGAAATGGCTACCTCACCCCTGCCGTATCGGGGATCCCCACCGCTTCAGAGCGGGGGGCAGAATCAGAAGTGGCCCACAAGTGGGCAAAGTGGCTACCTCACCCCTGCCGTATCGGGGATCCCCACCGCTTCAGAGCGGGGGGCAAAATCAGAAGTGGCCCACAAGTGGGCGAAATGGCTACCTCAACCCTGCCGTATCGGGGATCCCCACCGCTTCAGAGCGGGGGGCAAAATCAGAAGTGGCCCACAAGTGGGCGAAATGGCTACCTCACCCCTGCCGTATCGGGGATCCCCACCGCTTCAGAGCGGGGGGCAGAATCAGAAGTGGCCCGCAAGTGGGCGAAATGGCTACCTCACCCCTGCCGTATCGGGGATCCCCACTGCTTCAGAGCGGGGGGCAGAATCAGAAGTGGCCCACAAGTGGGCGAAATGGCTACCTCACCCCTGCCGTATCGGGGATCCCCACCGCTTCAGAGCGGGGGGCAAAATCAGAAGTGGCCCACAAGTGGGCAAAGTGGCTACCTCACCCCTGCCGTATCGGGGATCCCCACCGCTTCAGGGCGGGGGGCAAAATCAGAAGTGGCCCACAAGTGGGCAAAGTGGCTACCTCACCCCTGCCGTATCGGGGATCCCCACCGCTTCAGAGCGGGGGGCAAAATCAGAAGTGGCCCACAAGTGGGCAAAGTGGCTACCTCACCCCTGCCGTATCGGGGATCCCCACCGCTTCAGAGCGGGGGGCAAAATCAGAAGTGGCCCACAAGTGGGCGAAATGGCTACCTCACCCCTGCCGTATCGGGGATCCCCACCGCTTCAGAGCGGGGGGCAAAATCAGAAGTGGCCCACAAGTGGGCAAAGTGGCTACCTCACCCCTGCCGTATCGGGGATCCCCACCGCTTCGGAGCGGGGGGCAAAATCAGAAGTGGCCCGCAAGTGGGCGAAATGGCTACCTCACCCCTGCCGTATCGGGGATCCCCACCGCTTCAGAGCAGGGGGCAGAATCAGAAGTGGCCCACAAGTGGGCAAAGTGGCTACCTCACCCCTGCCGTATCGGGGATCCCCACCGCTTCAGAGCGGGGGGCAAAATCAGAAGTGGCCCACAAGTGGGCGAAATGGCTACCTCACCCCTGCCGTATCGGGGATCCCCACCGCTTCAGAGCGGGGGGCAAAATCAGAAGTGGGCCACAAGTGGGCGAAATGGCCACCTCACCCCTGCCGTATCGGGGATCCCCACCGCTTCAGAGCGGGGGGCAAAATCAGAAGTGGCCCACAAGTGGGCGAAATGGCTACCTCACCCCTGCCGTATCGGGGATCCCCACCGCTTCAGAGCGGGGGGCAGAATCAGAAGTGGCCCACAAGTGGGCGAAATGGCTACCTCACCCCTGCCGTATCGGGGATCCCCACCGCTTCAGAGCGGGGGGCAAAATCAGAAGTGGCCCACAAGTGGGCAAAGTGGCTACCTCACCCCTGCCGTATCGGGGATCCCCACCGCTTCAGAGCGGGAGGCAGAATCAGAAGTGGCCCACAAGTGGGCAAAGTGGCTACCTCACCCCTGCCGTATCGGGGATCCCCACCGCTTCAGAGCGGGGAGCAAAATCAGAAGTGGCCCACAAGTGGGCGAAATGGCTACCTCAACCCTGCCGTATCGGGGATCCCCACCGCTTCAGAGCGGGGGCAAAATCAGAAGTGGCCCACAAGTGGGCAAAGTGGCTACCTCACCCCTGCCGTATCGGTGATCCCCACCGCTTCAGAGCGGGGGGCAGAATCAGAAGTGGGCCACAAGTGGGCAAAGTGGCTACCTCACCCCTGCCGTATCAGGAATCCCCACCGCTTCAGAGCGGGGGGCAAAATCAGAAGTGGCCCACAAGTGGGCAAAGTGGCTACCTCACCCCTGCCGTATTGGGGATCCCCACCGCTTCAGAGCGGGGGGCAAAATCAGAAGTGGCCCACAAGTGGGCAAAGTGGCTACCTCACCCCTGCCGTATCGGGGATCCCCACCGCTTCAGAGCGGGGGGCAAAATCAGAAGTGGCCCACAAGTGGGCAAAGTGGCTACCTCACCCCTGCCGTATCGGGGATCCCCACCGCTTCAGAGCAGGGGGCAAAATCAGAAGTGGCCCACAAGTGGGCGAAATGGCTACCTCACCCCTGCCGTATCGGGGATCCCCACCGCTTCAGAGCGGGGGGGAAAATGAGAAGTGGCCCACAAGTGGGCAAAGTGGCTACCTCACCCCTGCCGTATCGGGGATCCCCACCGCTTCAGAGCGGGGGGCAAAATCAGAAGTGGCCCACAAGTGGGCAAAGTGGCTACCTCACCCCTGCCGTATCGGGGATCCCCATCGCTTCAGAGCGGGGGGCAAAATCAGAAGTGGCCCACAAGTGGGCGAAATGGCTACCTCACCCCTGCCGTATCGGGGATCCCCACCGCTTCAGAGCGGGGGGCAAAATCAGAAGGGGCCCACAAGTGGGCAAAGTGGCTACCTCACCCCTGCCGTATCGGGGATCCCCACCGCTTCAGAGCGGGGGGCAAAATCAGAAGTGGCCCACAAGTGGGCGAAATAGCTACCTCACCCCTGCCGTATCGGGGATCCCCACCGCTTCAGAGCGGGGGGCAAAATCAAATGTGGCCCACAAGTGGGCAAAGTGGCTACCTCACCCCTGCCGTATCGGGGATCCCCACCGCTTCAGAGCGGGGGGCAGAATCAGAAGTGGCCCACAAGTGGGCAAAGTGGCTACCTCACCCCTGCCGTATCGGGGATCCCCACCGCTTCAGAGCGGGGGGCAAAATCAGAAGTGGGCCACAAGTGGGCAAAGTGGCTACCTCACCCCTGCCGTATCGGGGATCCCCACCGCTTCAGAGCGGGGGGCAAAATCAGAAGTGGCCCACAAGTGGGCGAAATGGCTACCTCACCCCTGCCGTATCGGGGATCCCCACCGCTTCAGAGCGGGGGGCGGAATCAGAAGTGGCCCACAAGTGGGCGAAATGGCTACCTCACCCCTGCCGTATCGGGGAGCCCCACCGCTTCAGAGCGGGGGGCAGAATCAGAAGTGGCCCGCAAGTGGGCGAAATGGCTACCTCACCCCTGCCGTATCGGGGATCCCCACTGGTTCAGAGCGGAGGGCAGAATCAGAAGTGGCCCACAAGTGGGCAAAGTGGCTACCTCACCCCTGCCGTATCGGGGATCCCCACCGCTTCAGAGCGGGGGGCAGAATCAGAAGTGGCCCGCAAGTGGGCGAAATGGCTACCTCACCCCTGCCGTATCGGGGATCCCCACCGCTTCAGAGCGGGGGGCAAAATCAGAAGTGGCCCACAAGTGGGCAAAGTGGCTACCTCACCCCTGCCGTATCGGGGATCCCCACCGCTTCAGAGCGGGGGGCAAAATCAGAAGTGGCCCGCAAGTGGGCGAAATGGCTACCTCACCCCTGTCGTATCGGGGATCCCCACCGCTTCAGAGCGGGGGGCAGAATCAGAAGTGGCCCACAAGTGGGCAAAGTGGCTACCTCACCCCTGCCGTATCGGGGATCCCCACCGCTTCAGAGCGGGGGGCAAAATCAGAAGTGGCCCACAAGTGGGCGAAATGGCTACCTCACCCCTGCCGTATCGGGGATCCCCACCGCTTCAGAGCGGGGGGCAAAATCAGAAGTGGCCCACAAGTGGGCGAAATGGCTACCTCACCCCTGCCGTATCGGGGATCCCCACCGCTTCAGAGCGGGGGGCAGAATCAGAAGTGGCCTGCAAGTGGGCGAAATGGCTACCTCACCCCTGCCGTATCGGGGATCCCCACTGCTTCAGAGCGGGGGGCAGAATCAGAAGTGGCCCACAAGTGGGCGAAATGGCTACCTCACCCCTGCCGTATCGGGGATCCCCACCGCTTCAGAGCGGGGGGCAAAATCAGAAGTGGCCGACAAGTGGGCAAAGTGGCTACCTCACCCCTGCCGTATCGGGGATCCCCACCGCTTCAGAGCGGGGGGCACAATCAGAAGTGGCCCACAAGTGGGGAAAGTGGCTACCTCACCCCTGCCGTATCGGGGATCCCCACCGCTTCAGAGCGGGGGGCAAAATCAGAAGTGGCCCACAAGTGGGCGAAATGGCTACCTCACCCCTGCCGTATCGGGGATCCCCACCGCTTCAGAGCGGGGGGCAGAATCAGAAGTGGCCCGCAAGTGGGCGAAATGGCTACCTCACCCCTGCCGTATCGGGGATCCCCACTGCTTCAGAGCGGGGGGCAGAATCAGAAGTGGCCCACAAGTGGGCGAAATGGCTACCTCACCCCTGCCGTATCGGGGATCCCCACCGCTTCAGAGCGGGGGGCAAAATCAGAAGTGGCCCACAAGTGGGCAAAGTGGCTACCTCACCCCTGCCGTATCGGGGATCCCCACCGCTTCAGAGCGGGGGGCAGAATCAGAAGTGGCCCACAAGTGGGCAAAGTGGCTACCTCACCCCTGCCGTATCGGGGATCCCCACCGCTTCAGAGCGGGGGGCAAAATCAGAAGTGGCCCACAAGTGGGCAAAGTGGCTACCTCACCCCTGCCGTATCGGAGATCCCCACCGCTTCAGAGCGGGAGGCAAAATCAGAAGTGGCCCACAAGTGGGCTAAGTGGCTACCTCACCCCTGCCGTATCGGGGATCCCCACCGCTTCAGAGCGGGGGGCAAAATCAGAAGTGGGCCACAAGTGGGCAAAGTGGCTACCTCACCCCTGCCGTATCGGGGATCCCCACCGCTTCAGAGCGGGGGGCAAAATCAGAAGTGGCCCACAAGTGGGCGAAATGGCTACCTCACCCCTGCCGTATCGGGGATCCCCACCGCTTCAGAGCGGGGGGCAAAATCAGAAGTGGCCCACAAGTGGGCAAAGTGGCTACCTCACCCCTTCCGTATCGGGGATCCCCACCGCTTCAGAGCGGGAGGCAAAATCAGAAGTGGGCCACAAGTGGGCAAAGTGGCTACCTCACCCCTGCCGTATTGGGGATCCCCACCGCTTCAGAGCGGGGGGCAAAATCAGAAGTGGCCCACAAGTGGGCGAAATGGCTACCTCACCCCTACCGTATCGGGGATCCCCACCGCTTCAGAGCGGGGGGCAAAATCAGAAGTGGCCCACAAGTGGGCGAAATGGCTACCTCACCCCTGCCGTATCGGGGATCCCCACCGCTTCAGAGCGGGGGGCAGAATCAGAAGTGGCCCGCAAGTGGGCGAAATGGCTACCTCACCCCTGCCGTATCGGGGATCCCCACTGCTTCAGAGCGGGGGGCAGAATCAGAAGTGGCCCACAAGTGGGCGAAATGGCTACCTCACCCCTGCCGTATCGGGGATCCCCACCGCTTCAGAGCGGGGGGCAGAATCAGAAGTGGCCCACAAGTGGGCAAAGTGGCTACCTCACCCCTGCCGTATCGGGGATCCCCACCGCTTCAGAGCGGGGGGCAGAATCAGAAGTGGCCCACAAGTGGGCAAAGTGGCTACCTCACCCCTGCCGTATCGGGGATCCCCACCGCTTCAGAGCGGGGGGCAAAATCAGAAGTGGCCCACAAGTGGGCAAAGTGGCTACCTCACCCCTGCCGTATCGGGGATCCCCACCGCTTCAGAGCGGGGGGCAAAATCAGAAGTGGCCCACAAGTGGGCAAAGTGGCTACCTCACCCCTGCCGTATCGGGGATCCCCACCGCTTCAGAGCGGGGGGCAAAATCAGAAGTGGGCCACAAGTGGGCAAAGTGGCTACCTCACCCCTACCGTATCGGGGATCCCCACCGCTTCAGAGCGGGGGGCAAAATCAGAAGTGGCCCACAAGTGGGCGAAATGGGTACCTCACCCCTGCCGTATCGGGGATCCCCACCGCTTCAGAGCGGGGGGCAAAATCAGAAGTGGCCCACAAGTGGGCAAAGTGGCTACCTCACCCCTGCCGTATCGGGGATCCCCACCGCTTCAGAGCGGGGGGCAAAATCAGAAGTGGCCCGCAAGTGGGCGAAATGGCTACCTCACCCCTGCCGTATCGGGGATCCCCACCGCTTCAGAGCAGGGGGCAGAATCAGAAGTGGCCCACAAGTGGGCAAAGTGGCTACCTCACCCCTGCCGTATCGGGGATCCCCACCGCTTCAGAGCGGGGGGCAAAATCAGAAGTGGCCCACAAGTGGGCGAAATGGCTACCTCACCCCTGCCGTATCGGGGATCCCCACCGCTTCAGAGCGGGGGGCAAAATCAGAAGTGGCCCGCAAGTGGGCGAAATGGCTACCTCACCCCTGCCGTATCGGGGATCCCCACCGCTTCAGAGCGGGGGGCAGAATCAGAAGTGGCCCACAAGTGGGCAAAGTGGCTACCTCACCCCTGCCGTATCGGGGATCCCCACCGCTTCAGAGCGGGGGGCAAAATCAGAAGTGGCCCGCAAGTGGGCGAAATGGCTACCTCACCCCTGTCGTATCGGGGATCCCCACCGCTTCAGAGCGGGGGGCAGAATCAGAAGTGGCCCACAAGTGGGCAAAGTGGCTACCTCACCCCTGCCGTATCGGGGATCCCCACCGCTTCAGAGCGGGGGGCAAAATCAGAAGTGGCCCACAAGTGGGCGAAATGGCTACCTCACCCCTGCCGTATCGGGGATCCCCACCGCTTCAGAGCGGGGGGCAAAATCAGAAGTGGCCCACAAGTGGGCGAAATGGCTACCTCACCCCTGCCGTATCGGGGATCCCCACCGCTTCAGAGCGGGGGGCAGAATCAGAAGTGGCCCGCAAGTGGGCGAAATGGCTACCTCACCCCTGCCGTATCGGGGATCCCCACCGCTTCAGAGCGGGGGGCAGAATCAGAAGTGGCCCACAAGTGGGCAAAGTGGCTACCTCACCCCTGCCGTATCGGGGATCCCCACCGCTTCAGAGCGGGGGGCAAAATCAGAAGTGGCCCGCAAGTGGGCGAAATGGCTACCTCACCCCTGTCGTATCGGGGATCCCCACCGCTTCAGAGCGGGGGGCAGAATCAGAAGTGGCCCACAAGTGGGCAAAGTGGCTACCTCACCCCTGCCGTATCGGGGATCCCCACCGCTTCAGAGCGGGGGGCAAAATCAGAAGTGGCCCACAAGTGGGCGAAATGGCTACCTCACCCCTGCCGTATCGGGGATCCCCACCGCTTCAGAGCGCGGGGCAAAATCAGAAGTGGCCCACAAGTGGGCGAAATGGCTACCTCACCCCTGCCGTATCGGGGATCCCCACCGCTTCAGAGCGGGGGGCAGAATCAGAAGTGGCCCGCAAGTGGGCGAAATGGCTACCTCACCCCTGCCGTATCGGGGATCCCCACCGCTTCAGAGCGGGGGGCAAAATCAGAAGTGGCCCACAAGTGGGCAAAGTGGCTACCTCACCCCTGCCGTATCGGGGATCCCCACCGCTTCAGAGCGGGAGGCAAAATCAGAAGTGGCCCACAAGTGGGCAAAGTGGCTACCTCACCCCTGCCGTATCGGGGATCCCCACCGCTTCAGAGCGGGGGGCAAAATCAGAAGTGGGCGACAAGTGGGCAAAGTGGCTACCTCACCCCTGCCGTATCGGGGATCCCCACCGCTTCAGAGCGGGGGGCAAAATCAGAAGTGGCCCACAAGTGGGCGAAATGGCTACCTCACCCCTGCCGTATCGGGGATCCCCACCGCTTCAGAGCGGGGGGCAAAATCAGAAGTGGCCCACAAGTGGGCAAAGTGGCTACCTCACCCCTTCCGTATCGGGGATCCCCACCGCTTCAGAGCGGGAGGCAAAATCAGAAGTGGGCCACAAGTGGGCAAAGTGGCTACCTCACCCCTGCCGTATTGGGGATCCCCACCGCTTCAGAGCGGGGGGCAAAATCAGAAGTGGCCCACAAGTGGGCGAAATGGCTACCTCACCCCTACCGTATCGGGGATCCCCACCGCTTCAGAGCGGGGGGCAAAATCAGAAGTGGCCCACAAGTGGGCGAAATGGCTACCTCACCCCTGCCGTATCGGGGATCCCCACCGCTTCAGAGCGGGGGGCAGAATCAGAAGTGGCCCGCAAGTGGGCGAAATGGCTACCTCACCCCTGCCGTATCGGGGATCCCCACTGCTTCAGAGCGGGGGGCAGAATCAGAAGTGGCCCACAAGTGGGCGAAATGGCTACATCACCCCTGCCGTATCGGGGATCCCCACCGCTTCAGAGCGGGGGGCAGAATCAGAAGTGGCCCACAAGTGGGCAAAGTGGCTACCTCACCCCTGCCGTATCGGGGATCCCCACCGCTTCAGAGCGGGGGGCAGAATCAGAAGTGGCCCACAAGTGGGCAAAGTGGCTACCTCACCCCTGCCGTATCGGGGATCCCCACCGCTTCAGAGCGGGGGGCAAAATCAGAAGTGGCCCACAAGTGGGCAAAGTGGCTACATCACCCCTGCCGTATCGGGGATCCCCACCGCTTCAGAGCGGGGGGCAAAATCAGAAGTGGCCCACAAGTGGGCAAAGTGGCTACCTCACCCCTGCCGTATCGGGGATCCCCACCGCTTCAGAGCGGGGGGCAAAATCAGAAGTGGGCCACAAGTGGGCAAAGTGGCTACCTCACCCCTACCGTATCGGGGATTCCCACCGCTTCAGAGCGGGGGGCAAAATCAGAAGTGGCCCACGAGTGGGCGAAATGGCTACCTCACCCCTGCCGTATCGGGGATCCCCACCGCTTCAGAGCGGGGGGCAAAATCAGAAGTGGCCCACAAGTGGGCAAAGTGGCTACCTCACCCCTGCCGTATCGGGGATCCCCACCGCTTCAGAGCGGGGGGCAAAATCAGAAGTGGCCCGCAAGTGGGCGAAATGGCTACCTCACCCCTGCCGTATCGGGGATCCCCACCGCTTCAGAGCAGGGGGCAGAATCAGAAGTGGCCCACAAGTGGGCAAAGTGGCTACCTCACCCCTGCCGTATCGGGGATCCCCACCGCTTCAGAGCGGGGGGCAAAATCAGAAGTGGCCCACAAGTGGGCGAAATGGCTACCTCACCCCTGCCGTATCGGGGATCCCCACCGCTTCAGAGCGGGGGGCAAAATCAGAAGTGGCCCGCAAGTGGGCGAAATGGCTACCTCACCCCTGCCGTATCGGGGATCCCCACCGCTTCAGAGCGGGGGGCAGAATCAGAAGTGGCCCACAAGTGGGCAAAGTGGCTACCTCACCCCTGCCGTATCGGGGATCCCCACCGCTTCAGAGCGGGGGGCAAAATCAGAAGTGGCCCGCAAGTGGGCGAAATGGCTACCTCACCCCTGTCGTATCGGGGATCCCCACCGCTTCAGAGCGGGGGGCAGAATCAGAAGTGGCCCACAAGTGGGCAAAGTGGCTACCTCACCCCTGCCGTATCGGGGATCCCCACCGCTTCAGAGCGGGGGGCAAAATCAGAAGTGGCCCACAAGTGGGCAAATTGGCTACCTCACCCCTGCCGTATCGGGGATCCCCACCGCTTCAGAGCGGGGGGCAAAATCAGAAGTGGCCCACAAGTGGGCGAAATGGCTACCTCACCCCTGCCGTATCGGGGATCCCCACCGCTTCAGAGCGGGGGGCAGAATCGGAAGTGGCCCGCAAGTGGGCGAAATGGCTACCTCACCCCTGCCGTATCGGGGATCCCCACTGCTTCAGAGCGGGGGGCAGAATCAGAAGTGGCCCACAAGTGGGCGAAATGGCTACCTCACCCCTGCCGTATCGGGGATCCCCACCGCTTCAGAGCGGGGGGCAAAATCAGAAGTGGCCCACAAGTGGGCAAAGTGGCTACCTCACCCCTGCCGTATCGGGGATCCCCACCGCTTCAGAGCGGGGGGCAGAATCAGAAGTGGCCCACAAGTGGGCAAAGTGGCTACCTCACCCGTGCCGTATCGGGGATCCCCACCGCTTCAGAGCGGGGGGCAAAATCAGAAGTGGCCCACAAGTGGGCAAAGTGGCTACCTCACCCCTGCCGTATCGGGGATCCCCACCGCTTCAGAGCGGGAGGCAAAATCAGAAGTGGCCCACAAGTGGGCAAAGTGGCTACCTCACCCCTGCCGTATCGGGGATCCCTACCGCTTCAGAGCGGGGGGCAAAATCAGAAGTGGGCCACAAGTGGGCAAAGTGGCTACCTCACCCCTGCCGTATCGGGGATCCCCACCGCTTCAGAGCGGGGGGCAAAATCAGAAGTGGCCCACAAGTGGGCGAAATGGCTACCTCACCCCTGCCGTATCGGGGATCCCCACCGCTTCAGAGCGGGGGGCAAAATCAGAAGTGGCCCACAAGTGGGCAAAGTGGCTACCTCACCCCTTCCGTATCGGGGATCCCCACCGCTTCAGAGCGGGAGGCAAAATCAGAAGTGGGCCACAAGTGGGCAAAGTGGCTACCTCACCCCTGCCGTATTGGGGATCCCCACCGCTTCAGAGCGGGGGGCAAAATCAGAAGTGGCCCACAAGTGGGCGAAATGGCTACCTCACCCCTACCGTATCGGGGATCCCCACCGCTTCAGAGCGGGGGGCAAAATCAGAAGTGGCCCACAAGTGGGCAAAGTGGCTACCTCACCCCTGCCGTACCGGGGATCCCCACCGCTTCAGAGCGGGGGGCAGAATCAGAAGTGGCCCGCAAGTGGGCGAAATGGCTACCTCACCCCTGCCGTATCGGGGATCCCCACTGCTTCAGAGCGGGGGGCAGAATCAGAAGTGGCCCACAAGTGGGCGAAATGGCTACCTCACCCCTGCCGTATCGGGGATCCCCACCGCTTCAGAGCGGGGGGCAGAATCAGAAGTGGCCCACAAGTGGGCAAAGTGGCTACCTCACCCCTGCCGTATCGGGGATCCCCACCGCTTCAGAGCGGGGGGCAAAATCAGAAGTGGCCCACAAGTGGGCAAAGTGGCTACCTCACCCCTGCCGTATCGGGGATCCCCACCGCTTCAGAGCGGGGGGCAAAATCAGAAGTGGCCCACAAGTGGGCAAAGTGGCTACCTCACCCCTGCCGTATCGGGGATCCCCACCGCTTCAGAGCGGGGGGCAAAATCAGAAGTGGCCCACAAGTGGGCAAAGTGGCTACCTCACCCCTGCCGTATCGGGGATCCCCACCGCTTCAGAGCGGGGGGCAAAATCAGAAGTGGGCCACAAGTGGGCAAAGTGGCTACCTCACCCCTACCGTATCGGGGATCCCCACCGCTTCAGAGCGGGGGGCAAAATCAGAAGTGGCCCACAAGTGGGCGAAATGGCTACCTCACCCCTGCCGTATCGGGGATCCCCACCGCTTCAGAGCGGGGGGCAAAATCAGAAGTGGCCCGCAAGTGGGCGAAATGGCTACCTCACCCCTGCCGTATCGGGGATCCCCACCGCTTCAGAGCGGGGGGCAAAATCAGAAGTGGCCCACAAGTGGGCAAAGTGGCTACCTCACCCCTGCCGTATCGGGGATCCCCACCGCTTCAGAGCGGGGGGCAAAATCAGAAGTGGCCCACAAGTGGGCAAAGTGGCTACCTCACCCCTGCCGTATCGGGGATCCCCACCGCTTCAGAGCGGGGGGCAAAATCAGAAGTGGGCCACAAGTGGGCAAAGTGGCTACCTCACCCCTACCGTATCGGGGATCCCCACCGCTTCAGAGCGGGGGGCAAAATCAGAAGTGGCCCACAAGTGGGCGAAATGGCTACCTCACCCCTGCCGTATCGGGGATCCCCACCGCTTCAGAGCAGGGGGCAGAATCAGAAGTGGCCCACAAGTGGGCAAAGTGGCTACCTCACCCCTGCCGTATCGGGGATCCCCACCGCTTCAGAGCGGGAGGCAAAATCAGAAGTGGCCCACAAGTGGGCGAAATGGCTACCTCACCCCTGCCGTATCGGGGATCCCCACCGCTTCAGAGCGGGGGGCAAAATCAGAAGTGGGCCACAAGTGGGCGAAATGGCTACCTCACCCCTGCCGTATCGGGGATCCCCACCGCTTCAGAGCGGGGGGCAAAATCAGAAGTGGCCCACAAGTGGGCAAAGTGGCTACCTCACCCCTGCCGTATCGGGGATCCCCACCGCTTCAGAGCGGGGGGCAGAATCAGAAGTGGCCCACAAGTGGGCAAAGTGGCTACCTCACCCCTGCCGTATCGGGGATCCCCACCGGTTCCGAGCGGGGGGCAAAATCAGAAGTGGCCCACAAGTGGGCAAAGTGGCTACCTCACCCCTGCCGTATCGGGGATCCCCACCGCTTCAGAGCGGGAGGCAAAATCAGAAGTGGCCCACAAGTGGGCAAAGTGGCTACCTCACCCTTGCCGTATCGGGGATCCCCACCGCTTCAGAGCGGGGGGCAAAATCAGAAGTGGGCCACAAGTGGGCAAAGTGGCTACCTCACCCCTGCCGTATCAGGAATCCCCACCGCTTCAGAGCGGGGGGCAAAATCAGAAGTGGCCCACAAGTGGGCAAAGTGGCTACCTCACCCCTGCCGTATTGGGGATCCCCACCGCTTCAGAGCGGGGGGCAAAATCAGAAGTGGCCCACAAGTGGGCAAAGTGGCTACCTCACCCCTGCCGTATCGGGGATCCCCACCGCTTCAGAGCGGGGGGCAAAATCAGAAGTGGGCCACAAGTGGGCAAAGTGGCTACCTCACCCCTGCCGTATTGGGGATCCCCACCGCTTCAGAGGGGGGGGCAAAATCAGAAGTGGCCCACAAGTGGGCGAAATGGCTACCTCACCCCTGCCGTATCGGGGATCCCCACCGCTTCAGAGCGGGGGGGAAAATCAGAAGTGGCCCACAAGTGGGCAAAGTGGCTACCTCACCCCTGCCGTATCGGGGATCCCCACCGCTTCAGAGCGGGGGGCAAAATCAGAAGTGGCCCACAAGTGGGCAAAGTGGCTACCTCACCCCTGCCGTATCGGGGATCCCCACCGCTTCAGAGCGGGGGGCAAAATCAGAAGTGGCCCACAAGTGGGCGAAATGGCTACCTCACCCCTGCCGTATCGGGGATCCCCACCGCTTCAGAGCGGGGGGCAAAATCAGAAGTGGCCCACAAGTGGGCGAAATGGCTACCTCACCCCTGCCGTATCGGGGATCCCCACCGCTTCAGAGCGGGGGGCAAAATCAGAAGTGGCCCACAAGTGGGCAAAGTGGCTACCTCACCCCTGCCGTATCGGGGATCCCCACCGCTTCAGAGCGGGGGGCAGAATCAGAAGTGGCCCACAAGTGGGCAAAGTGGCTACCTCACCCCTGCCGTATCGGGGATCCCCACCGGTTCAGAGCGGGGGGCAAAATCAGAAGTGGCCCACAAGTGGGCAAAGTGGCTACCTCACCCCTGCCGTATCGGGGATCCCCACCGCTTCAGAGCGGGAGGCAAAATCAGAAGTGGCCCACAAGTGGGCAAAGTGGCTACCTCACCCTTGCCGTATCGGGGATCCCCACCGCTTCAGAGCGGGGGGCAAAATCAGAAGTGGGCCACAAGTGGGCAAAGTGGCTACCTCACCCCTGCCGTATCAGGAATCCCCACCGCTTCAGAGCGGGGGGCAAAATCAGAAGTGGCCCACAAGTGGGCAAAGTGGCTACCTCACCCCTGCCGTATTGGGGATCCCCACCGCTTCAGAGCGGGGGGCAAAATCAGAAGTGGCCCACAAGTGGGCAAAGTGGCTACCTCACCCCTGCCGTATCGGGGATCCCCACCGCTTCAGAGCGGGGGGCAAAATCAGAAGTGGGCCACAAGTGGGCAAAGTGGCTACCTCACCCCTGCCGTATTGGGGATCCCCACCGCTTCAGAGCGGGGGGCAAAATCAGAAGTGGCCCACAAGTGGGCGAAATGGCTACCTCACCCCTGCCGTATCGGGGATCCCCACCGCTTCAGAGCGGGGGGGAAAATCAGAAGTGGCCCACAAGTGGGCAAAGTGGCTACCTCACCCCTGCCGTATCGGGGATCCCCACCGCTTCAGAGCGGGGGGCAAAATCAGAAGTGGCCCACAAGTGGGCAAAGTGGCTACCTCACCCCTGCCGTATCGGGGATCCCCACCGCTTCAGAGCGGGGGGCAAAATCAGAAGTGGCCCACAAGTGGGCGAAATGGCTACCTCACCCCTGCCGTATCGGGGATCCCCACCGCTTCAGAGCGGGGGGCAGAATCAGAAGTGGCCCACAAGTGGGCAAAGTGGCTACCTCACCCCTGCCGTATCGGGGATCCCCACCGCTTCAGAGCGGGGGGCAAAATCAGATGTGGCCCACAAGTGGGCAAAGTGGCTACCTCACCCCTGCCGTATCGGGGATCCCCACCGCTTCAGAGCGGGGGGCAGAATCAGAAGTGGCCCACAAGTCGGCAAAGTGGCTACCTCACCCCTGCCGTATCGGGGATCCCCACCGCTTCAGAGCGGGGGGCAAAATCAGAAGTGGGCCACAAGTGGGCAAAGTGGCTACCTCACCCCTGCCGTATCGGGGATCCCCACCGCTTCAGAGCGGGGGGCAAAATCAGAAGTGGCCCACAAGTGGGCGAAATGGCTACCTCACCCCTGCCGTATCGGGGATCCCCACCGCTTCAGAGCGGGGGGCAAAATCAGAAGTGGCCCACAAGTGGGCGAAATGGCTACCTCACCCCTGCCGTATCGGGGATCCCCACCGCTTCAGAGCGGGGGGCAGAATCAGAAGTGGCCCGCAAGTGGGCGAAATGGCTACCTCACCCCTGCCGTATCGGGGATCCCCACCGCTTCAGAGCGGGGGGCAGAATCAGAAGTGGCCCACAAGTGGGCAAAGTGGCTACCTCACCCCTGCCGTATCGGGGATCCCCACCGCTTCAGAGCGGGGGGCAAAATCAGAAGTGGCCCACAAGTGGGCGAAATGGCTACCTCACCCCTGCCGTATCGGGGATCCCCACCGCTTCGGAGCGGGGGGCAAAATCAGAAGTGGCCCACAAGTGGGCGAAATGGCTACCTCACCCCTGCCGTATCGGGGATCCCCACCGCTTCAGAGCGGGGGGCAGAATCAGAAGTGGCCCGCAAGTGGGCGAAATGGCTACCTCACCCCTGCCGTATCGGGGATCCCCACCGCTTCAGGGCGGGGGGCAGAATCAGAAGTGGCCCACAAGTGGGCGAAATGGCTACCTCACCCCTGCCGTATCGGGGATCCCCACCGCTTCAGAGCGGGGGGCAAAATCAGAAGTGGCCCACAAGTGGGCAAAGTGGCTACCTCA
Organism: Eutreptiella sp. 'Long Island Sound 2002'; assembly: GCA_964036045.1. NCBI lineage: Eukaryota > Euglenozoa > Euglenophyceae > Eutreptiales > Eutreptiaceae > Eutreptiella > Eutreptiella sp. 'Long Island Sound 2002'. The sequence continues at coordinate 38,528,369 of OZ038386.1, forward strand.
CCCCTGCCGTATCGGGGATCCCCACCGCTTTAGAGCGGGGGGCAGAATCAGAAGTGGCCCACAAGTGGGCGAAATGGCTACCTCACCCCTGCCGTATCGGGGATCCCCACCGCTTCAGAGCGGGGGCCAAAATCAGAAGTGGCCCACAAGTGGGCAAAGTGGCTACCTCACCCCTGCCGTATCGGGGATCCCCACCGCTTCAGAGCGGGGGGCAGAATCAGAAGTGGCCCACAAGTGGGCAAAGTGGCTACCTCACCCCTGCCGTATCGGGGATCCCCACCGCTTCAGAGCGGGGGGCAAAATCAGAAGTGGCCCACAAGTGGGCAAAGTGGCTACCTCACCCCTGCCGTATCGGGGATCCCCACCGCTTCAGAGCGGGAGGCAAAATCAGAAGTGGCCCACAAGTGGGCAAAGTGGCTACCTCACCCCTGCCGTATCGGGGATCCCCACCGCTTCAGAGCGGGGGGCAAAATCAGAAGTGGCCCACAAGTGGGCGAAATGGCTACCTCACCCCTGCCGTATCGGGGATCCCCACCGCTTGAGAGCGGGGGGCAAAATCAGAAGTGGCCCACAAGTGGGCGAAATGGCTACCTCACCCCTGCCGTATCGGGGATCCCCACCGCTTCAGAGCGGGGGGGAAAATCAGAAGTGGCCCACAAGTGGGCAAAGTGGCTACCTCACCCCTGCCGTATCGGGGATCCCCACCGCTTCAGAGCGGGGGGCAAAATCAGAAGTGGCCCGCAAGTGGGCGAAATGGCTACCTCACCCCTGCCGTATCGGGGATCCCCACCGCTTCAGAGCAGGGGGCAGAATCAGAAGTGGCCCACAAGTGGGCAAAGTGGCTACCTCACCCCTGCCGTATCGGGGATCCCCACCGCTTCAGAGCGGGGGGCAAAATCAGAAGTGGCCCACAAGTGGGCGAAATGGCTACCTCACCCCTGCCGTATCGGGGATCCCCATCGCTTCAGAGCGGGGGGCAAAATCAGAAGTGGGCCACAAGTGGGCGAAATGGCTACCTCACCCCTGCCGTATCGGGGATCCCCACCGCTTCAGAGCGGGGGGCAAAATCAGAGGTGGCCCACAAGTGGGCGAAATGGCTACCTCACCCCTGCCGTATCGGGGATCCCCACCGCTTCAGAGCGGGGGACAGAATCAGAAGTGGCCCACAAGTGGGCGAAATGGCTACCTCACCCCTGCCGTATCGGGGATCCCCACCGCTTCAGAGCGGGGGGCAAAATCAGAAGTGGCCCACAAGTGGGCGAAATGGCTACCTCACCCCTGCCGTATCGGGGATCCCCACCGCTTCAGAGCGGGAGGCAGAATCAGAAGTGGCCCACAAGTGGGCAAAGTGGCTACCTCACCCCTGCCGTATCGGGGATCCCCACCGCTTCAGAGCGGGGGGCAAAATCAGAAGTGGCCCACAAGTGGGCGAAATGGCTACCTCACCCCTGCCGTATCGGGGATCCCCACCGCTTCAGAGCGGGGGCAAAATCAGAAGTGGCCCACAAGTGGGCAAAGTGGCTACCTCACCCCTGCCGTATCGGTGATCCCCACCGCTTTAGAGCGGGGGGCAGAATCAGAAGTGGGCCACAAGTGGGCAAAGTGGCTACCTCACCCCTGCCGTATCAGGAATCCCCACCGCTTCAGAGCGGGGGGCAAAATCAGAAGTGGCCCACAAGTGGGCAAAGTGGCTACCTCACCCCTGCCATATTGGGGATCCCCACCGCTTCAGAGCGGGGGGCAAAATCAGAAGTGGCCCACAAGTGGGCAAAGTGGCTACCTCACCCCTGCCGTATCGGGGATCCCCACCGCTTCAGAGCGGGGGGCAAAATCAGAAGTGGCCCACAAGTGGGCAAAGTGGCTACCTCACCCCTGCCGTATCGGGGATCCCCACCGCTTCAGAGCGGGGGGCAAAATCAGAAGTGGCCCACAAGTGGGCAAAGTGGCTACCTCACCCCTGCCGTATCGGGGATCCCCACCGCTTTAGAGCGGGGGGCAAAATCAGAAGTGGCCCACAAGTGGGCAAAGTGGCTACCTCACCCCTGCCGTATCGGGGATCCCCACCGCTTCAGAGCGGGGGGCAAAATCAGAAGTGGCCCACAAGTGGGCGAAATGGCTACCTCACCCCTGCCGTATCGGGGATCCCCACCGCTTCAGAGCGGGGGGCAAAATCAGATGTGGCCCACAAGTGGGCAAAGTGGCTACCTCACCCCTGCCGTATCGGGGATCCCCACCGCTTCAGAGCGGGGGGCAGAATCAGAAGTGGCCCACAAGTGGGCAAAGTGGCTACCTCACCCCTGCCGTATCGGGGATCCCCACCGCTTCAGAGCGGGGGGCAAAATCAGAAAAAAGGGCTTCTTTCTAATAATTTTTTTACTGGGTAAAAAAAAATTTTTTTTCTACTCAGTTTTTTACTCAGTAAAAAAAATAATTTTTTTTCTACTCAGTTTTTTACTGAGTAAAAAAAAAAGATTTTTTTCTACTCGGTTTTTTACTGAGTAAAAAAAGAAAATTGTTTTTTCTACTCAGTTTCGCAACTGAGTAGAAACGCCACTTACTGAGTAAAAAAAAATTTTTTTACTCAGTTTGAAACTGAGTAAAAAAAAAAAATTTAAAAAAAAAATTTTTTTACTCAGTTTTACCACGGATCCTTATTGTGCCCCTTGTCGCGCGACAAGGGCCGTGCTAAGGACAAGAAGGTGGTGATCGCGCAAGCGCAAAAACAGACAATGAAAAAATTTAGGTCTCCACTTATATGTGGGAAACCACATTGAATTAAATAGAATTATCAACATATTGCTGCATTTCAGCAGGATTTTGAAATCTGTTCGTGAGAACATGACGCTGTACTACCCTTTTCCGCCACTGCCTGTCGCGCGAGACCCCATTATCCAGACAAGCAAGTGACGAAATCCTCAAAAATTGCTACACTCCGACTCAAAATCATTGCATGCAACATTAGGACCACAAAAGTCTTATGCATTGAAAGCAACATTAGGCAAGGGCATCTTGACCAGTCCGAAGCAAAATCCAGCATCCTGGAGATTTCGTTGCATGTATGAGTGGGCAATGACACACTTGACAAAATCACGTGGTATTCACTGCATCAGAGCTGTCTCCGGCGTTTTCCCATCTTACGCAGAAGAAATGCCCTGAAATGCCGGCTGCAGGGGCCACACACCATGCCTCACAGCGCCAGTCAGACCGCCTTCGGCGCTGTATGGCGCGGTTGTGCAAGCTGCAAGCGTCACAACCGCCAACCAAACCCGTTCTTCCTTTTTGCCGATTTTGCCATCACCCGTTGCTCCGCCGCTCCTTTGAAACCGAAGCAAGGGTCTTGCCTCACAGATTTGTGTACTCTATTCTTCAAGCCAATCCCAAACAGGGGTGATGCTCTGTGCCCCCCCCCCGGCACAGGGGCATACCCGCTTCCGGCTCCTGAGGAGCTCGTCCCCAAAGCTCTCTGAAGGAGGCGATCCCCGCTCTTGAGGAGCTTGTCCCCGTGGCTGGTGCTCAGGAGGGACTCGTCCCATGGCTCCTGAGGAGCCAAGGTCCTCCCGTGGAGCAAGTCTCTTTTTGAGGCCATTTCTATGCACCACCATTTGTAAAACTCAAGGGCGACTCTCCTTTTTGGCCTATAAGGACTCAATGGCAAGCCTCGGACTGCTCCAGTTCAAAGTCAGTGCCTGATGATACCCCCGGTGGTGTGTATGGTCGCCAGTGGTGGTCATACAAAGATAAAGGGGGCCGCCATCCTTTTGGAGGAGATTCTAAGCACGAGAATGTGCCATGCTCTTGACTGGGGGTAGGGCCCTTTCTTCCCCAAACCAAGGGTTCCATGGGCGCCAACGGGAAGAAAAAACATCGAAACATCGAAAAAATTGCAAGATACGGACGGTGCCGACAGCCCAAAGCCCGACCCACGGCAAAAAGACCGACATCCTTCCTGCGGGCTCGCATGGGTCGGTCGCTACCCATACAACCACAATTTATGAAATTTCAAGCTTTACAGCGCCCAACCATCCCTTAATTGTGACACGTGGCGATTACGCATCGCCGTTTGGGAAATAGGGCATGTTGCGCATCGGCCGAGCGCGCTTGGTTCCCAGCCAAAGAGGTGCAGAGGTTTCTCAGCAAATCTGAATTTATTTTTACATCAATGGGTAGCCTACCTCTCAGCGTGCAGATCTATCTAAAACAGATCTATGGATCCTGAAGAATTTAAGAGAAATCGCTGCGACTGTGACCCACCTGCCGAAAATGACAGCACTTCAGGCTCCGGGTCCCCTGCACGCCCGTATCCACGATATCTGCCTTGAAAACCCACACTACTGATTGTTTCATCAAGGAGAGCTGCCCCCCCCCCGCCTCGCGACACTGCGCAGACCGTCTGCGTCGCTGCGGGCGGGGCACGCGATGTCGCAGTGCCATCAGGAGCGGCGGTGCGGTACGGCGGTGAGGCCGGTCCGGGCCCGCACACACGTCCCGCACAACAGCCCCCCCCCAAAACCGACTGCCCCATCCTTCGGCCGCCGGGCAGTGCCTCGCAGACCCCACCGCCCCTTCTGTTTTGGGGGGGAGGGGGTCGACGCCCCTTCGGGCGCGCTGCTCCTGTTATGACACACGTGCGCTGCGCCCTCCACCGGCCGCGTCCAGCCCCTGGGCCTCGGGGGGGGGGGGGGGTCGAGTGACCGTCATGGGCCCCGGAGGCCGTGTCCGACGGCACCGAAGCGAAGGGCGATGGGGCGGGGCCCCACGCATCCGAAGGGACAGGGCCTCACGACGGACTGCAGAGGCGGTTAGGCAGGCGGTTGGAGGAGGTTGCCAAAGCGGTTGGGGGCGGTTGCTGTCGGTTACAAATGCCATTGAGGCCGGCGCTTGGCGTTGGGGGGACAGTGGCTGGGCATAGGCTGCGCGCCCTGGAGGGGGAGGGGGGGGGGTCACAAATGCCGTGGAGGCCGGGCACTGGGGGTCAGGGACAAAGCGGCGGGGGCCATAGGCTGCGCCCCCCCCGTGTGACATTCCGTCGCGTTGTTGTTCCTTTACGGGGCCCTGGACAGTCACCCGTTCTTCACTTCGCATGTTGCGTCGGGTCGCTGCGTTCTGTCGGCCGCTGCGGCCGGTGCTCCCGCTGCTGGCGTTTCCGCGTTCGCGGAGCCCAGTCGTTGGTGTGCCGGGGGTGTGCTGAATGTGGCGGGATGTGCCGTTTGCGCGTCAGTGGCGCCCAGTAGTTGGCGTATTGGGGGTTGTGCCGGCTGTTGCAGGGGTCGTTTGACTGTTTTTGCCGCCCCCACACACCTCCGTCCTGAGGCCGTCCACAGGCCTGCGTCGCTGCATTACCGTGTGCGGGAGGCCCACGTGCCCACACCCACGCCCACGCCCACACCCACACCCACGCCCACGCCCACGCCCACACCAACACCCACGCCCACGCCCACGCCCACACCCACGCCCACACCCAAGCCCAAACCCACGCCCACGCCCACGCCCACGCCCACGCCCACACCCACACCCACGCCCACGCCCACGCCCACACCCACGCCCACGCCCACGCCCACGGCCACGCC